>QVRM01001867.1:0-19627 GCA_003439945.1 Dermanyssus gallinae | reverse complement strand
AAGAGATCAGAAAGGTTGTTAAGTCGAAATGGCTTAAGCTCGAAAACTCGGTGCCGAACGCCTACCTGTACACGCACACAGCACACGGCGGTCTGGACATCCCCTGCCTCCAAACATTCATTCCCAGAATCCGCCTCTCCCGCCTGACAGCACTACAACACTCCACGCACCTTGGGGTCCAATGGATGCTAACCACCGAGCACTTTAAAAAAGATCTTGCGAAAACAAGACTTCTTTGTGAGCGCTTGGGAACCTCCATTGAGACCTCTACACAAGAGACCGATTACTGGTCTCAACAACTACACAACACGTTCGATGGGGCACATTTTAAAAAAGCACACGAAACGCCCTTTGTACATTACTGGATTAAGGGTATGCCCTACCTATCTGGTAAGGAGTATTTAAACCTACTAAAGCTCAGGATCAACGCACTACCAACGCGTGCCAGATTGGCCAGGGGACGCCCGGGCTACAACAAACGTTGTAGGCACGGGTGTCATGCGCCTGAGACGTTGGCTCATGTCGCTCAGATGTGCGATATAACACACAAACAAACCATAAAGAGACATGACGACGTCTGTGATCGCGTGGCGCGTCTTCTCCGCGAAAGGGGTCATGAGGTGGTTCGTGAGCGAGTATTCCGTCGACCGGGCGCACCGGGTCTAAAGCCCGACCTCGTAATAACAACACCTACCGAGGTCTGGGTTTTAGATGCCGAGGTTTGCGGCCCGAACCGGGACCTGGCAAAAGCACGGCAAGACAAGATCGCCAAATATGACGTCGAGTTCCTAAGAGCGGCGCTCCCCTACCCGCAAAAACCTCGCAGATTCGGATCCATCACTATCTCTATGAGTGGTGTATGGGACTCCGAATCTGCGAGGACGCTCTTGGGGCTCGGCGTCACGAAGAGGAATCTTATGGATCTCACCGTTTTAACTTTGCAAGGAACCTTGAGGATATATCGCTCGCACCGGATCCATAAGAGCGGGGGCTACCATCAAGCAAGGACACGGACAACTGATTCTTAACTTCACGTGACACCTTTTTATTACCATTTTTATTAAGGCGAGCACTGCCGAGTGTGCAAACGTATTGTAAATGATTAATAAATCATCACAATATTTTCTATATATTCATATATATATATATATATATACAATACCCATCTCTCGACGGCCGTACGTAAGCCAGCATATGGGTACATTATCATCAACGCAGGCCAGCAATTGCTTGAGAGAGATCATTTGCAGTGGCCACGACATGACTTTCGGCAGAAGCATCAGCAGCAGCCGCAGAAATCGCAATCGAAGTATGCAGCAACACGATACGAACAGCAGGCATGACGAGATGCAATCAATATTCAAAAGTCTACCATGTCGCATTCTGCGATACTGATGCATGCCTAAATCACTAATCAACGGCCGAGAGGGAACAACAACAACAACAAAACTGCAGCAACAGCAGCAACAACAACAACAGCAGCAATAACACAACATTAACAACAACAGCAGCAAAAACACAACGTTAACAATAACAGCAGCAAAAACACAACGTCAACAATAACAACAACAGCAAAAACACAACAGCAGCAGCAACAACAACAAAAACAGCAAAAACGACAACAATGACCATAATAATAACAGCGATCGCCCGAACAGACCGCATGCGCTTAACGGCTAATCGCATGTAATGAATATGCACATGTCATTATCATTACGAATCAATTGAATATGCCTGTATGCGTACGTCGAGTAAAATTCAATATCGTTTCTCTCGCTAGCTATCCTAGCTATCGAGTGACTGTTTAACGGATAAGCAAGAGAGGTTACCATATTAGGTGATAAAAGCAATAAATAATGTAAGAAAATTGACGCTGTGATTATAATATATATATATATATATATATATATATATATATATATATATATTATAATGATATTATTGGTACAATCTCGTAGAATATTTCCGAAGTCGCCTACGGAGCCTTTAGTTTCTTTTAGTTACAGTTAGTGAAATTATATTTGGGACGGTGTGCCGCGTCGTTGTAAGCACCAGGTCGACCACCATGCTGACGGGCTTTTCGTCAGGATGGGTACAGCTTTTCCAATTTGTACTACTAATAAAAATATTGTTGCAGTGATGCTAGTGGTGAGATCTTACAGGTCACCCAACGATCTATCGAGCACAATATAACCTTTACTGCTCTTGGCGGTGCAACAAGAGTAAAAAAAAAACGTATGTAAAAGGCGAAATTGTAGTGCGTCATAACCATAGTTATAAGCCGTCTACGGATCCGGTTGAAATGCTAACATGAACAGTAGTTGCAGTTTTCCTGCTTTATTTGGCAAATAGATGGTTACGTTGATAACATTAACCATCCTAATGTTTCCTATTCGCATCACTATTCGCACTGTAATTATAGCCTCTAACATAATTTCGACAGCTTCACTGATAAAAACTCTGATTAATTTCGTACTATATCTACCTATATAGCCTACGTCTTGCCTAATAAGTTATATATGTTTGGGCTATTTCCGTTGTTGTTGTTGTTTCGTAGTCCTCGTTGACGTGAAAAAATCTGATTGTGATTAGTAACTGTAGTTGTATACCGACAATATTTTATTGCCAAGATAGGCACGGCTACAACACTAATACTACTGGAATTATTGTGCGTAATCGAAATAAGACGAGATGGGTCATCCGCGTTTCGTCTGGGTACGCCTTTATCAGCCTTTGCCGATCACTAGAAGATTAATTTCTGTGGATGCACGCTAAATGTGGAAAAGTTGATTTTTTAACGTGCATTTTGTCAGCGTAAGTGCATTGGCCCAAATATACACATCGAGAGAGAGAGAGAGACAATTTTTGGCCCAAAATCAACCATTCGACCTGAATTGTTGTTGCTGTTGTTGTTATTATTATTGCTGTCATTGTGGTGTCTTTCCTATCATATCGTATCTGCTTGTTGCTGTTGCTGTCTTGGCTGCTATTTTTACCCCACTGATTAGTTTTGTTTGTTGTTATCTTTTCTGTTGTCGTCAGCTATGTTTGTTGTCGTTGTTGTTGTTGTTGTTGTTGTTGTTGTTGTTGTTGTGTTGTTGTTGTTGTTGTTGTTGTTGTTGTTGTTGTTGTTGTTGTTGTTGTTGTTGTTGTTGTTGTTGTTGTTGTTGTTGTGTTGTTGTTGTTGTTGTTGTTGTTGTTGTGTTGTTGTGTTGTTGTTGTTGTTGTTGTTGTTGTTGTTGTTGTTGTTGTTGTTGTGTTGTTGTTGTTGTTGTTGTTGTTGTTGTTGCTGCTGCTGCTGCTGCAATGCATTGCAAGGCAACCGAATGTTAGCGTGCGATCTCGTAGGACCGTCGTTACCGTATTATGCTTGATAAAGCCATTCGAATTGCACTGTGTTAGTGTGCCGCTGTTTTGCTGCTATTGTAGCGTTCAGTAAGTAGACCCCCTCTGTTTTTCCTAGTGGCATTATTTCATCCCTTATTTCTCCTACGCTCCTAACGCCGTTCGTTCATTTATTCGGCGTCCGTTTATCTAGAAAAGCCATGGTTATTTCTTCTTCTTCATCTTGTTCCTCTTCCACCTTAGGTCGGGCCGCTGCGGCCGTACCTCCGCCCGCAGACCGCCACGCAAACCATAGTGGCTAGTCTACGGTGAGCTCCAGCTTCCGCCGCAACCATAACGAGCGTCCCTTTGCGCGGCGAACGAAAAAAAACAGAGAAAACGAACCGGAACGAGAAAGCGCTGACGACTGCGGTGGTGGTGGTAGATATGGTGATAGTAGTAAACCCATGTCGACCATTCATTCAGTTTACGCGAGTCTTTGACGCGTCTTGACGGCGCCTCTATTGACTGATACAACGTGGTTGGGCGCGACGCACTGAAGCCGACGCAAGCAGCAACAACAGTAGCCAGCAGAAATGACAGCAACAACAACAACAATAAGCACGACTAAAGAACAACAACAACAACAATAAACACGACTAAAGAACAACAACAACAACAACAACAACAACAACAACCGCCGTCGCTACCACCACCACCACCACTACCATTACCAGAACAGTAAGAATGCGTGCACAGCGTTACTTCGAAGCACCTCGAAGCTATTGTGTGGCGCGAACTGACGACTCACTGCTAACTGAGTGACTCACTGACTGACCGGCAAGCGCGCGAATGCCCAACTGACCGACTACTCAACTTTAACTTCCAAACTTCCAAGGAGGGCGACGACAACAACAACAACAACAAAAACAACGACAACAACAATAGCAGCAACAACAACGTCAACGACAACAACAACGACTACGACCACAACAACAACAATAGCAGCAACAACAACAACGACAACGACGACAACAACAACGACAACGACGACAACAACGACAACAACAACAACAACAACAACAACAACAACAACAACAACAACAACGACTACAACAACAACAACAATAGCAGCAACAACAACAACGACAACAACAACAACAACAACAATAGCAGCAACAACAACGACAACAACAACAATAGCAACAACAATGACAACGACGACAACAACAACCAAAACCATAACAGCAACAACAACAATGACAACGAAAATCGAGGCGAGGTGTCGAAGCTGCAGAAACGAAACTTACACACACACGTTGTCTGGTGCGTTGCTGATGTTAACAATCGCAGCAGAAGCAGAAGCAGCAACGGCGGCGGCCCCTGCGTGACGCTAACACGGAACACGACAAAAGGAGGGGGGAGGGGGGAGGAGAAGATGGTAAAGGCGGCGACGATAATGATGATGATGGTGATGATCATGATTATGATGATGATGGTGATGATCATGATTATGATGATGATGGTGGTGGTGGTGGTCATCATAGGGTGATGAGGCACCTTTGCGTTGCTTCGCATACTTCCTTAACAACCGCAACAAGCAACAAGCCGAAATAGGAGCAGCGGTGTATGCAACACGACAAGTGCCACAGCAGTGGCTAAGGCGGAGCCCTGTGTGTCCTAGCTTAGTAGGCGGCATAATAATAATAATAATAATAATAATAATAATAATAATAATAATAATAATAATAATGAGGCGGTCCGCTATCGTTTACGACGATTATATCTAACGGTGCACAAGTCGAGCACTAACGCAAATTGCAGCTTTTTAACTTAATTAGAACAGCAACTAAATTACCGACAATTTGTAACCAAATTAACGTAAGCACTTAAGAAGCTTGTGCACGAAGATTACAGACCTATTAGATTAAAATAATCTGTAGGTTGAACACAAATATATATATATATATATATATATATATATATATATATAAAAATTAAATGTAAGCTAAATGTGAATGACCAATTTAAATGTGTTGCTTAAATCGAACCCAGCGCATAGTCGAACTGGCGACGATCAAACAGCAACTGAAAGCAAAATATTACTAATAATCTCTTGTACAGCTAACTTGCCGCTCTAAACTGATGCAATCTGCAATCATTTGCGGCAGGTTATATATGAATATAAATATATATATATATATGAATATATATATGAATATATATATGAATATATATATATAATATTTCAACAAGCACTTTCAAACACTTTAGGTAAATATACGTGCTCCTATTGAAACGTAGTTCACTGCTGCTGCGTTTCGCGTAAACTCTAAAAAACAAAATGTCCATTCTACGCACTCTCTAAGCTTGGTTGTTGCAAAGAAAATAGCCACACGCGCGCATCATTGAGCGGATGCGCAACGGGGCTGGACGGGAGTATCCGCAAGGATTTACAATTAGATAAGTTTGAACTGCAGCTGGTGCCGCTGTTCCTGGAACGGGCTAAAACTAACGCAGCAGCCTCTCTTGTAGCGTTTCGCTTGCAGCCGACGAGGGGCGATGTTTGTCGCGACCATCTGTGAAACCCCCGCGCGAAGAATCCTACTACAGGCTGGGGATTATTACTTGCCAGGTTGAGTTTGCGATGCGGGGCCATACTTGCTGCTTGCGTGTGGACTTTACCAACGAAAAAAGCCATTCTATGCCTCGACTCAATCTAGTCGAGTCTACTTTCGTCGCCGTCATGATTGTGCTCTGCTCTTCGCGTGGCGGCATCGTTGTCAAGGCAGTCAAAGAGATTACAGGATTTCGTTGCGGACGGTCTTTGCAGGATGTCCTGGCGTTGTCGTCGCCGCTACAACCGACTTAACTTAAAGAAGCTGACTTGGCAAACGAAAAAGCCTGGGGGGGCAGGGCGCTAGTAATCTGTGTGCTAGAGCGATAGTAAGTCGAATTGAAGCACGCCTGTCCACAAATCCACGTCATGTTTGTCACTGTTTTTGCTATTGTAGTAGCAGTAGTTGTTGTTGTATGTGTTGTTATTGCGATTGCTGCTGTTGTTGTTGTCCTCGTTGCCTGACTTTTTCCATTGACATACCTTTAATGTAATCCACCAATAATCTCATCTGCCAAAGACTCCAAAGACGCCAACAGAATGTGTCGGAGATAGACGATGCGTCGTATATAACAATCTCCCCCGGCCAGATAAAGTCCGATACCACGAAGGTACACTTGCGTACCTAGCTAGTACCTAGTAAGAGATTAACAAGCAGCTGTGTTGTCAATGGCCACTACACAACTAATATAAATTATAATGACAAATTCATAATCATATAAAACTTGTTGTTGTTGTTTATTTTTTTATTAGTGTTATATTCGTACAACTGTGATGAATGAACGTGTTTACTGTTATCAGGTAATTTCGTGTCTGTGCATGGCGCCTATAATGTAAGCCGCGTTCTCTCCACAAACAGACAATAACATCATATGTGCCTCAGAACCATTGCTTTGCGCTGGTTGCCTGTAATATCCCCATAATATGCGTTTAGCGATATCCCTCAAGAACGAGATCCTCCTTCGTAGTACCAACACTTATAGAGCCTAGTGTCTTTAAAGCAATACGCGCAAAGTAGTAGCTCCTTTGCAGTTCGAATTTTTTTTGGCTTTTCCGAATGTGCGTGTTCTGCGACCCATCTACACTCGACAGAGCTGTGACAAAAGTATGACAATGACGCCGTGCATGAAACAGTTACATCCCAAGAAAGACTTTCCGTAGGACCATGTAGATTCGGTAACCCTGTCAGGTCGTAGCTCATTGCGTCGACTCAGACCCTTGGCTCAAGTGTGTGCATGGTATTCTTGCTCCCCTCGCAGTTGTAGTGAGCTCCGGGTGTCTTGTTCTCTTATTAGTATAAGATTATACATGATATTCCGTGTCGATTTTTCACTTTTACAAGAATCAAGCATAGGTTGTTTATGTGCTATGTCAGAAGGCCAGAGTAAAGGGGGCTCCCAATCGGCGCACCTGCCATCATTGTTACTTTCTTTAGTTCGATTTTTGTATTTTATAAATATGTGATTCTGCCATAGAACCAATTTGATTGGATGATGCAAGAGCAGGTAGCGGCAAGGTCTGCCAAGGCCGTTCTAATGCCAAAGCCCTCGTATTCTATTAGAAGGGTTGCTCTTTTTTCATGCCTTCCGTTCGAAACGAATGTTCAACACCTCGCTTAGAATAACCCCAGCAGTCTCGTCGTAAGCTGCAAGGCGTTCGGTATATTTGAAGATCGGGGATGCTCGCAGCTTGTAGGTTAATCTTAATAAACCATGACTGTACCTCCTTAGACAGAGTACTTGTTCCTTTCTCTTGCTCTCGTGGGTTGGCTCCTAGGGTTGGCTCCTACCTCACGAAGCGACGAGAAGCGTCCTCCCGGATGTTTGCCCTCCTGGTGAAATGCGGCATGCAGATCCCCTGCCACGATGCCCGCGAACTACCGGAGGTTGAACCGTCCAGGGCTCTAAACAGGCTCTGTATCAGATTAAAGGTGCGCCACAACTCAAGCATGACGTCGTGGGCCTCCTTGTTCCATACCGCTCTTGAACTCGATGGATTCATCTGTGGTCGAAGCGAGCATTGATGGGAGTCTGTAGCCCTGCCACACCATCGGTAGGAGTCTTGAAGGCGTCCTTTGAAAGGAAGTCTTCGAAGAAGGACTTCGGCGGAAATGTCCCTTATTAATGTGTCTAATTTATTTATTTCAATATGTGTTCTGAATAGAAAATCGTCTGGTCGAGCAAGTGTCGTAGATGTCGCTGACCATCCAAACATTATTATTATTATTGTGTCCGCGTGCACATACTATATGCATATTGCACACAAATTTAAAACGTTACTATTGTCAGCTAAGTAATGTGCCTCGAACAGAGACACTGCCAGTATCCTGACGCTCACCCGTTTGTTTTCGTAGCACTGTCTTACTAGTTAACAATAAGAATCATGATGTGTCATAGACACAATAGGTGATCGGTTCCAGTCTATGTTTGTGACCTAGACATACGGTCTTGGCCCGGCGAGGAGAGACAATCATCATAATAATAGTAATAACCACTCGTTTCCTCGAGTTTTTATTGAGTGACCGCAACGGCAGATCTCCTCTGTCCAAGGGATTGATCTGACGAGAGTTGGCCAAATCTCATCTATTCTGAGTAGCTTTGGCAATGAGGAATTGGCGCTCAGCCTGCAATAAATGTCTTTGGCCAGAAAACAACCTAGTTTTTGCCCGCTGTAACTATTGTTGCTGTCGATATGCTGTTGTCCTTGTTATTTCTGTCGCGGTAGATATTGTTGTGCTTTGTTATTGTTGTTCTTGTTGCTGTGGATGTTGCTACAGGAAATGCCTTTGTTGTTAGCATGCTCATTGCATGCATTACATTAGTTCGTTGTTCAGTTCCACTCTATTTTTTTGGTATCTCCACGATACACCACCAATGGAAAGAGCATCCCTCAATTGGATCTGACTCACTCCTCTTTCAGATCGCAGACAGCTAGATAAGTGTCACGCGTATGGAAGTTGTCTATCTATCTATACATATATATATATATATATATATATATATATATATATATATATTCTACCGACTTCACGAATCTGTTGAAGTAAGTGTCTGTGTGTACGAGCATGTATTTGCGCGTGTCCGTGGACTTCGCGAACGTGGAGACTTTACATTCGCCCGTGATTCGTCGGTGGTTCGTCGGGTATCGACTACAGAATGGTAAAGTGACCCGGCCGCTAGTGTGTCACTACGGCCGTCTGACAAATCGTATATTCATAAAGGAAATGAGTTGTCGTTGCACAGCGAGCGTTTTGTGCCATATATATATACATATAGCTTGTGAGTCTCTGCAATTGCTAAAAAGCAAATCACGTGAACTCATGTACATATATATATATAAATATATATAAATAATTTAAATGTGAATGATAGTGGTTTGATGTCGAACAAACCGACTTAAATGTATTGCCCAAATCGAACCAAGCGCATAGTCAAACTTGGGACGATCGAACAGCAACTGCGGTTCAAAGGCAGAAGAGGGAGCGCGCGAGAGAGCGGAAAGCATACCATCTTGCTGCTTGTCTCTCTCATGCCGACGATGTCAACGACGACGATGATGAAGAAGAGAATTCGGTTCGCCTTTGATCTATTATGGAGTGTCATTGGTACAGCTGTAAGGAAACTCAATGTAAACACGATGAGCACCGCCCATCCTGGGGTGAATTTCATCGGCGTAGCTCTCGTTGTCAACTCTCTTCTTCCACGTGGTATGTTACCCCTTAATATTTGCGAGCAGTGCATGACCCATGCAATATATATATATATATATATATATATATATGTATATTAAAAGCATAGACCAAATAAAAACAGCCGGTGGCAGAGTGTTCCGACCTAACTAAACGCATATCAGCCGATGCTTAAATTCATCTCAGTTCACGGCTTAGCTGCGAAAGTAATTTAATTCTAGGTCTTTTTGCAATTTAAAAGTCAGCGATAAATGCATAACACTACTTGACCGCTTGTTAATAACAAATCAGCTTAAGGTTCACCTAAAAATATGTAATAAATATATTAATACAGTATGTATTTAAATTATGATATAAGGTATGCTTTATGCTTATGATTTATATGTTTTACATAAACAATTTACTAGGTGCCGTTGGATTAGATGCGCGCCTTCCCGTAATAGGGACCGTCATGTTAGTGGGCTTTCATGGGCCACCGTCGTCAATGATGAAGCTTGCACTTAGTTGCATGACAGATACAATCGGACCCAATGACATGCACACCTTTGCTATGCATAAACATGTATGTATACGCACGGCAAGCAGAATCCAAAACGTGTGGACATTAGCCAGTATTCTTCAGGCTATTTGTACATCTACGTGCACGTATTAATTATTTAGCTAAAGCGTTACGTGAGCTCGTTTACGCCTTGTGGCCATATGCTTGCGTATTACCAAGACAAATATATGTTAAGACAGACTAAAGGCTGTGCATATTAACATTAGTCGCGCGTGCTTTTTTGGCTTAACTTAAAAAGTCGTAAAATAGTACTAGATTTTCTGCTTGAAAAGCTCTACATATGTATGGATATTAGGGTTTCATAGAGAAATAGGATTTTTCTTTTGTGTTTTGTGCCGACACGTACCTCCATATCCGGTGAAGATGTTTGTTATCCAAGTGATCCAAGTAACCAATAACTCCGCTTGCCAACTTGCTTGGTTCGTCAAACACAATTGAACACAACTAATAATGTATCGCCTCAACGCACGTGATTATCCTCAGAGGTCGACGGCAACAAGTTCTGTTGCGACACATACGATGATCGCGTGCCGTGACATGGGCAATCGCCGACCTGCACTCCTCAAACCCTTCTCCGAGAAGGTAGATATGTAGTTTAGGTTACTAACCTGATGATCACTCTGGGTGATCATACACATCTGCACACAGCCGGCTAACACTTTTGACAGCGAATACCAATTTATTTTCCACGTCTTGAACCGCTATATTCATTAGAAAAAATAAATTCTATTCTTTACAATGAAACCACTCACGGAGAGAACACACAAACAGAAAAGTACAACAACAGTAGGTAGATGCACTTCATTGTATTCCGTTTGACGTGTGGTTTCCAGGCAGAAAATGCAGCTCTACGGATCTACCTTGTGGTTGCCGTTACTGTTCGCACCGCAGTATGCACTATATACTCGGCCAGTACATCATCACTTATGTACGATTGTCACGATCATTAATTAGTCCATCAGCAATTTTTAATAATCACAACAAAACTCCAACACCTTTCGGAGCACGACAGAGCGTGGAGGGGAGAGAACTTTGGTACGCAGGCACACACGTACGACTAACTCGTTAAGCTCTTCCGCCTGCTCGACGTCAATATAGCTGCTTGAGCTAAGTTTCACCGTTACACCGTTACTTCTGATCTCGCCGGCTCGCGTCGGACAGCGTTTGAACAGGATGCGGTACGGACCGGGTGGACTGGGGGGTTCAAATCCGGGATCCGGCAGGATGGGGCCGGACTCGAGAGCAGGATAGAGTAGGTTAGGGTAGGTTGAGGTCGAGTCTGGCCAAAGAATCGAGTCGCCCGATGGAGCAACCTGGCAACGTCCCGAATAGCTTATCTATCGATCGACCGACGATATCAAGCTGAAGTCATCGCAAACCACCACTATCACCAACACTACCAGAAGCTGCAACAGAAGCGCCAATGACCGCCTCTGTTCCTCTGTTCTGCGTTGAAAGACCGCTAACCAGTAGGTAGCTAGTTAATTACTGCAGGCAGGTAGACGTGTATACAGGTAGACAGGTGACTGTTAGAGCAGCACTGCAAGAGGGCAAAGACAACGTCAGAGTCACCGTAATCCTTCGTGTCGTCAATGTCCTCAATGTCATAGTCGTCGTCGTCGTGCTCATCCTCGACGCCATCAAAGTCGTTAGCCCTTTGACAATCAACCCGACAGCCAAATGATAGTTGTCCCGTTACGCCTGCACCTGCACGGCGAACACCGTTACCGCGACTTGCCGCGCAGCCGGCTTGTGTCGATATCGGCTGCACGTACCGTAGTACCGTTGTCTGTTTTACCGCGTTCGCGCTTTCTTTGTGTTTGGCGTGATCGTCGCGCCTTGCAGCGACACCAGACGTCACTGCTATTGCTTCTTTTACTACTACTGCTACTACCACTGTTACTACGACGACGACCACCACCACTGTTACTATGGCCGTTACCACAGGTGCTGAACCGCTAGCGCTGCCGCCTGGCCTCCTCGCACAAGGAGAAGGCAATCCGGGTAACTCCCCGATCTTGCAGTGGGCCCTCTCCCCAGCCAACCAGCCAACCAGCCCTCCCGTCAGTAACGGAGAGGAGGGGGACTACCAATTGTTAATGCCGGTTGACAGACAGTTGTCCGTTAGTAATCCGTTTTCTTGTCGGTCTGTCTTGGTGGGTCGACCTCTTTGTTTGTCTGTCTATCTGTATGTCTGTCTGTCTGTCTGTCTGCCTGTTCATTCATCTATTGACTCATCCATTCATCCATCTATACATCTGTCCATTCATCTTTATTCATTCATTGGTGTGACGACCGTGATGAGACCTGGTCATGGTAACGGTAGCCGTTTGCCCGTTCATCCGTCCGCCTGTTCGTCCGTGGGTCTGTTCGCGCACACACGCGCCTCGTTGGCTACGACCGTTGTTGTGCGAAGGCGTTATGAGCGTGTCGTCAAGCTAACCGATGGTGAGGACAACCGTTACACGCGTGACGCGTTCTGGTTAGACACCGACACAACAATTCGTATGCCGATTCGTAAAGGCGGTGTCAGTAGTAGCTAAACGACGAGTAACATTCAGTTAGTCAGCAGCAGCAGCAGCCACAACAACAACAACAACAACAGCACAACCAACGAAATGATCGCAGGGCTACACGAATAAGAAGATCATGCACATCTTGTATGGATGCACCAGACCAGCAGCAACAGCAGTAGCAATTGGAACGACAACAACAGCAGCATAGAGCAACAACAACAACAGCATTAGCAACAACAACAACAGCATTAGCAACAACAACAGCAACAACAACAACAACAACAACAACAACAACAACAAAAGTATCGATGATGAAACTTGTAATGCAGTCACAGGTTATTGTTGACATTTTTCTTCAATGCGTTATTATTGAGGCAGTCGTGTATTTCTAAGAAAATATACGGGGCATTTTCTGATGTATATATTTAGAATTTTACCCAACCTGGGTGTTATTAAACCATAATTAATTAATACACGGGGCATTTTAGTTAGGTTTTTCACAATACAATGCGTCTGCTTCGAGTGCGTGTACTCAACGGGAGAACGCACATATTTCCCTTTGCGGTTCATATCTATATATATATATATATATATATATGTATATACCTCGTCTAGCACGTCCCTTAATAGTAGAACGATGAACGGAACTACCAACATTATGGAAGTCGCTCTTCAATAGCTTTAATTGTATAGCTTTCTTGAACGCTTTTAAAATGGCTTTTGCAACAATGCAGTCGAAGCAAATGACCTGCTCACTCCCGCCGCATAGAGGTCACATTGACTACCAATCTGGAGTAATCGACTCGACTATTCACAAGTTTTTCACCCGACGCATGTAAGTCCATGTCAGTAAGCCATTGTTATTCCTCCGCCGCAAGTGCTACTCTTTTGTACCATTACTACAATATGCATACAATCGGCTGAATCTGAGGCGCTCAAGACAACTCAGACAAAAAGACGCTATCGTACTTAAATACTACTGCACCCTTCAACGCATAGGGCTACTTCATTGATTGCATTTTACAACTAAGTATATATATATATCGTATATCGTGTGTAATGTTTGTATTCAGTGGCGCCTTGTCTACTGTTACCGCTTTGGCGTAACCAGGGTGTTTTTCCCTTCATAAAGTTAAAATCTGAATAGAAAGCTCGGGTATTCTACTCGGTTCCCTTATTTACTTGTTGTATGCATTTGGTGTGCTTGTTAAGATACACGTTAGGCTCCGCGCAACCCTATTGTAAGAGTAATAAGTTCAAAACGGATCCGAAGAGACATTTAGCACATTGCCCATCTGCCCACACATATGGTGTATCATACCGGCATTAAAAAGAATAGATGACGCCAAAAAATGTATATTCAGATCTAACTTATTCGAAGGGCAATTGATTTATATATATAGACTAGTTTTAATTAAATTATTGTCTTCTTGATTAAACGTTATTGAGGGCTTTTACGGCGTTTGGGAATTCACTTAAAGCGAGTTTGAGCCTTGTGTTACACTGTAAATAACGCTGAACTACCCATAGTTTCGTTTGTAAAACTCTCGTGTTTTGCAGTCCGATAATCAAGCGCTCTATGTATCATTGCATCTGTCATACCTGGCAGTACAATGTCTGCTTACAAGCCTTTCAAAACATGTTCTATGCATAAGTAATAGCATGCAATTAATTCATGGACTAATGCTCATGTAGAACCATTACAAATGTCCTCGGCTAAAATTTTCACGGTTATTGTGCATGATAAAGGATCCCCGTGTATTGCAGGTGCCGTATGCCTAGATAAAAAATAGCAATCTCTACGCCGTTGTCAACGGCCCACCAGACTGCACCGTAAATAGCCGTTTGAAGCAAGTAACACATACCAACACGTCTAACATCTACATTTGCTTAAGATAATCTGCTCATAGTTATGCATTCCTTGCAGCAAGCGAGTATTACTAGATTAAGAAACAACGGAGAGGAAGGCTTACCGCAAACCCTTGAGAAACTTCAGAGGCACAAGGTGCAGGAAGAAGCTGTAAGCTAATAAAATGCACGTTGCAGCTAATTCGCGTTCTTACTTTACTAATTTACTAACTTAAGCTTAGCGGAGTACCGGGAGGAACGGGAGAAAGATCTTCTTTGTCGGTACATATTCAAGCCACCTTGTTTCTAACACGTCCATCATTACGAGAACGGCCCTCAGCCACCAGTACTTGTCCGTGAACATGACACTGGCATTGTAGAGTATTATTTTATCTTACTATGAGCCTCTCGGGCACTAAAACTAGACCAGCTTACCTCGCCTTCAATAAATTTGCAGGTAACCATAAGACTGGGTATGCCTAACAACCATCTATCAGTCGCTTGATTACCAAATACCCGACATCACGGTAGCTGTGTTTCCTTAGGAAAGTGTTGGTACCGCCACCGCCTATTAGAAGCCCTTTGAAATTCCAAATCTCATAAAACCTAAATCAAATTAAATTATTCGTGCAATTGATATTCGAGTATATTCGCTCGTCGCCTTCAGACAGCCTTCTACTTATCTAGACAATTATGTATCATCTTCCAAGATGGCGGCGTTCATGCGGACGGATTTTTTATGCGCTCTCGCATTAATCTACTTTGTGACCCAGAACTGTGCTTCGAAACTTGAAGGAACAAGCGCAAATGGTCAACGGTACTCACCCGGAGTAGATGATGCATATACGCATACCGCAAACAGTCTACAAAATGCGGTGAGTGTTTATTTGAACATACCTCGACGCCGGTACACAAAGGGTCAGCTGCTACGCGCATCTGCGCTAATCCTGATTCTCCTTCTGAGTGGAGACGTCGAACTCAACCCAGGCCCGCCCTGTGCATCATGTGGCGGCCAGTTTCAGCAAATAAGAGATCGCTCTATGTGTGAAGGCTGCAGTAGACCTGTGCACACACACTGTGCTTTCCAGATTCCTGACAAGTCCACAATTAATTGCAAGTCGTGTTTCTGGAAAGAAGTTTCACTCATCGTTGCGGCTAATACGGTCGGTAAATCCGATTGTAAATGTACTACTGAACTACAGGCGCTCAAGAAACGATTTGACGAACTATTAAAACAGCTCAAAAATAACAACTATACTACGATGCGAGCAGCTGACCTACACTCAACTCAACAGGTCAAGCAACATCAACAACAACAAAAGCAGCAACAGCAGCGGCGGGAGCAAGGCCCACGTGCCACATCCACGTCGCAATACACACCACGTCGTCTTGGCTTCAACGGCGATCCACGCAAGAATGTGAACACACCAAAGAATGGACATGTGAGACGAGCCGACATGTGGAACATTGTAGGAAAGCGCGGACGGGTTGTGCACGTAACGACAGGCACAAACAAGATGACGGACTTGCACGTCGTAAACGATCGTGACGTGCCCGAACGGCCAAGAATGAAAGCACTATTCTTGACCCGTATTGCACTCTCACACTCGAGCGAAGAACTACAACAATATGTCACCCGTATCGTAGGCCCCGACGGAGAAGTAAAAGTAACAAAACTTGCTGGACTGAATCAAGCATATTATAACAGTTTTCACGTTCAAGTCAGAGAGGAGAAATTTCAAGAAATACTTGATCCCGCGGTTTGGCCCGAAGGCAGCCGTTTCCGTCCCTATCGTGGACAACTAAAACCATATAGAGTATACAGCGTAAGAGAAGGGGGGTCGGGTATTGGAGAAAAACGAAGCAGGCTAGATGAGTCCTTGCAGCACACTCCAATGTGACTGAATTCCCGATTAAATAACCCGCCAAGACTAAAAGGTCAGTCGAGGTGTCTTTTATGGAACGTAGAGTCGTTGGCGTCACTGTACGATACGTCAGGAGAAAACGATTTTAATGAGCCTGATATTATGTTTTTAACAGAGACTTTTTTAACCGACATGACACGCATTACATTTCCAAATCACAAGGCGTTCCATGGGCTAGCGCTTAAACCACAGGGATATGGACGGCCAAAATGGGGTGTAACAATAGCAGTTCGGACATCAGAGTGGGCCCGTCAAATTAAATGTACCGCTCGCCAGGTTATTGTAGAACTTTGTGACTATTATTTAGTGTGTATATATAGCCCACCCGACAAAAAGACTGTAAATATAATACAAGATATTGGTGATTGTTTAAGTAATTGCAAAGACTTGCGTAAGAACGTTATAATAGCAGGAGATTTTAACGTCAATTTACAAAAAGATGACGCGCGCCAGACGGGTTTTATGGTAGGTATTAACGAAATTGGATTGAACGTCGAAAACAATTTTAGCGATCCAACCTATATTTGTTGGAACGGCAGCAGTGTAGTGGATATTGTGCTAACTACAAGCCGTCAGCCAGGGACAATAATACGTAATCTTAGGCCGATAACCTCAGCACACCGTAAGCACTGCAAAGTAATATTCGACCTATTACGCCCCGAACCTTACAATCCAGTCCAAAACCAACAACAACTCAGCCGATCATTGAACACAAGCACGCTACAACAGGCCCTTAAGTCACTACAATTTACGTGCGATGTTAACCACGTAGAAAATAATCTTAGATGGGCAATTTCCCAAGCAGCCAGGCCTAAAAACGAAATGAAACCACGGCTACACAAACCCTGGTTCGATAATGAATGCAAATACATGAAACATATTATTTGTACACATAATGACATGAGCCAAGGAGGTCTACAACAGTTAGCTCTCCTTAAAAGAATATTTAAGGCCACGAAGAAAGAAAAGAGGCTTCGACACGAAGAAAAACAAAGAATGCGCCTTGTACGAGACAGCGTATATAGACCGTGGCTTCTCCTTCCGACACGCTCGGCCACAGGAAATCCACTAATTAATGATATAGAATGGACGACACATTTCACAAATCTTCTCAGCGGTAAAACAGCCCTCCCAAGGAGAGACCCTGGATCTGAGTTCATTCCTTTTACGGAAGCCGAAGTAGGACTAGCAGTCACATCAAAGCATAATAACAAGGCAGCGGGGCCAGACCAAATCGTGTACGAGCACTTAAAAGCCAACATAAGTATTTTATGCCCCCCATTAACGAAACTTTACAATATGTGCCTACGCGAGGGTAAAATACCAGATGAGTGGAGAAAGAGCTACCTACAGCCTATATATAAAGGCAAAGGAGATGCTACGGACCCAAAGTCATACCGAGGCATCTCCTTAACAAGCGTGATATACAAAGTACTCACTTCACTCATTGCCTCGAGGCTCTACGAGCACACAATTGAACAACTTCCGACGGAACAATACGGATTTCTTCGAAAACGCTCAACTGCAGACGCTCTGAAGTTTGTACTGGACCATGTAGAAGAACGACAGGCTCAAAGTGAAATGACTTACGCAGCATTTGTTGACTTCAAAACCGCCTTCGACTGCGTACCCAGGGATCGCCTTTTGCAAGTCATTCACAGCAGATACGCAATCACGGGCCCGATGTACAACCTCATACATGACATGTTAGTCCATAACTGCATCTTTATTAAGAACGGCGATCATTATGTCAGGGACCCAATCATACAGAGAACCGGCGTCGCCCAAGGAGACTCCCTAAGCCCATTTTTATTTATCCTATACGTGGCAGGTCTAACGGAAGTTCTACGAGAAGTAAAAGCACCGCATGCTTTCTATGCCGATGATCTGGTGGTTCTCGCAAAATCCCGAGACCACTTACAGTTCTATCTTAGCGAATCGGCAAAATGGTGCAATGAAAATAAACTGACAATGAATATAAACAAGACAAAGGTCCTACGCTTTAGTCGTGGAGGAGCATACGCCATCGCAGATCGCCATATAAAAATAAACGGCACTCCTATAGAGCTAGTAAGTTATTTCCCATATTTGGGAGTGACTCTAACTCCACGACTCTCGTTTGGGAGGCACATAGAAGAAAAACGAGCCAAAGCAACGGCAGTCATAATGCTTCTTGGAGAACTCCGTGACACCGACCTTAAGATTGCCGTCAACCTATTCAAGATAAAGATTGCACCAATCATCCAATATAGCTTACAAGTAATTGCGCCTCACCTTAGCCTGACAGATCTTAAGAACATCGACCGAGTTAAAACCTGCTTTATACAGCGTGTACTTGGACTACCTAGGAACGCATCGGCGACACTAGCGCTAGCGCTTTGCCGAGAAAGAACCTTCACGGAGGACCTCATATCTGATGGAATACCATTTAATGCAGATGTGTTGGACCGATACCTAGAGTTTAGAGAGGAAAGAAATATTAATTTTGTAATGCAGAACTATACAGAAGGACCAGCGTTCATCACAGATAAGTGGAAGAAGGCTCTCCAAACAAATCGGACTCTGTTGTGTAGGATAACCTGGCATGGTTATCACCATTTTATATGTCTGAAGGGAGCGTGCTACGAAATTGACGAATGTGTGTGCAGATTTTGTGGAGAATGTAACATCAGCCGCTACCACTTGACACGATGCGCGTCAATCGACGCACAATCACTGCAGGAACGTGTGAATTACCTGCTTAATTGCAGCACTGAATTATAGGACATACGGATTTATTGTAACTACCAATGTTATGGTGAATAAACTGAACTGTAATAATAATAGACAATTATGTAGCCTGGCAATTCGATGCCGACACCTTTGTATTTTCTCTCTCTCCGGTAAGCGCAGTTTCCTCAATTTGCTGTCACGTCGTACCAAAAGCACTATGTCATCTGCAAACAACAAGGTAGGAATCGGAAATCTCTTTGCTTACCCTGGTCTTCTAGAAGTTCCCTTGCAAGCGCACTCTATCCCCGGCTCGACTCTGTAGCAACTTTATTTCGAGTAAGTGCAAGTAGAGCATAAACAGGATCGGAAGAAGCGGACATTCCCGGCTGAGTCCCACACATGTTTGTAGATAATTTGAGAGGATTACTCAGAGAACAA
>QVRM01001866.1:0-40650 GCA_003439945.1 Dermanyssus gallinae | reverse complement strand
TTAGCAGCCGAAATTGTAATTTCGATTTCGTCAGTAATGACCAGGTTCACGTTTTGGTCTGTATTCTTGCCTGTACTCGACGTATTTGCAACGATGCTAATATTTCGTGCATTAGGAACGTTGAAGTCTCATTGGATAAACGTCGTTACATGTCATAAATATATGAGTGCTTCACTTCAATCAGCTCAAAATTAGTCGACACGTTAGCAAATCAATTTTAGTTTAGACCAATAGATGGCAACATGTGCAACGCAGATCTAATGGTTGATGTAACCAAGATTGGTAGGCTTTTGCTTCCAGTCTTTGTCAGCCGCATTCTATTTGCTGCGACTTGGGCGTCTGAAGAAATCGCGCTCTTTCCGGGTTCTTTATTTTCTGTGTTCTGTGTGCGTACACAGCTTGCTCGTCGGCAATGCCTAGAACACACTGGTCATGCTGAGCCTACCTGGCGACATCATTGCACTGTAGCAGAAACCCGACCAACAGATCAAAACAGGCCGAAGGAAGGTGGAGCTCTTAACCTATGAATTAGTGGAAGATGATCAACTAGTAAGTTCGGTGGCGCCCAACGAGCTCTTCGGTCGCCATCCGCGGAAATAATGGTGGCGACGGCTGCGGCGACGGTGGAAGCAACGGGGAGAGAATTAACTTCACAAGGCGGCACCGTCATCAGCCATCGACACGCATGTCGATGCCCACGATGCGCTTCTTCTGTGTCTCGACTCATGTGCTTCTCGTCGAATGCACCGTGGTGCATCAGCTAATTTCCTGACCTCATTTAGGGGTTTCCTCTGTCGATTCGGTTCTGCTCGGGGTTCGCACTGACATACCTACTGTGGGGACTCGTGTAAAACAGCCCATGCTAAGCTGAGATGACGAGTCGGAGGTGCACTTCAGCACTGTTCGTACCGCATGGATTATTATTACTCCATGTCGAGATCGGTGCGTGGTGCAGTATTCACGCGCGCCTTGTGACCGGAGGAAACACACAAATGCACGGGTTTGAATCTCGCCGTTGTACATTTGTATTTATGGTGTCTTACGAAGAAATGCAAAAACAATGCCGTGGACGTGAATGTTAGCTGAGAGTCAGCCCGAAAACGTTAGATCATTAGCCCATGTCGAGCCCGGTGGCGTGGTGGCATTCGCGCGAGCCTTACGACCGGAGGGACCGGGTTGAGACTGCGCAAACGGTGCGCCCAAAATCTCAAATAAATATTGTATATAGACGAGATTTACTGTGCACTTTTTGTACGAACGTAGTATGGTTACGAACGAAGCGTTTACTGGTATAAACCAGCTGTTTAATTATCATCCACTGTAAAAAAGCTATCACTAATTTGACAAAGTAAGTATTGGCATATTTGTACTAGACGTTTTAGTACTTTTGTAGTGCGCCTTACGTCTTGGCAGTTTGGCCCCGTGTATAATGCTGTCGCGCGATAGCTGCAACACGGAACCCATGGGTCTAGTAGAGGTTGAGCTGAACGAGCGGGCTTTCCCTAGCTGTACTGCTCCTCCGGTCGATGATCCAGTATTGCCAGTCGGAGGTTGCTCGCATCAGAGGGCGATCTGTTCTTAACGTAAAGTTTTCTCTTTAGAAATATCGTCACACTTGAATTTCATGATCTCAAGCACCTGAAAATTACTCTGTTTGGCCTGATTTTTCGTATACTATGAAGACCGAACTAAACACTAGCGTTATGCGGGCACTGTAGTTTTCCTCTACTATAAAGCTCATCGTTTTTTCTAAACATTGTTGGAGCAGATTTGGACCTGGGTGGAGAACATTATTATAAGCTTCATTATTTAACGATCTGACTAGGTGCATTTCAAGTTAGCAATAACCAACCATTGATATTGATTGACTCTTGAACAAGTTGGACTTTACCTGCTAAACAACCCTACCACCTCAGTGTACTATGTGGTCGTATATCATAGCTTGTGTACATGCAAGGCGGAAAAGCACAATCGACTTTATATTATATATAGTGGCAAAGCAATTGCCTTGCATTCGGGAGGACTGGATTCGAGACCCAGACCGGCCACTCTTAAATTGATTTGCATGGTTTCCAATTTAGTCAAGGTAAATACCGAAGTGGATTCAAATTAGCCATGTCATGAAAAAGCCATACACGGGCAATAGCCTTATGGAAAAATCTAAAAAACTAATAAGTCAGTGCATCTGACAATATTTATTCGTAAAATGTCCTACCTACGGCGGAGCAAAAACATGAGTTTAGAAATACAAATTTGGGGTCATATTACGACTGAAATTCCTGAGTGAAAGAAAAACAATACAGATATTTAATAAGCACATATTAAATCTTGCTGGAATCTACCAGCATTATGACACGAACGCTGAACATTACAACCAAATAGTTAATACCATAAACAAGATGCTCCATATCCCCCTACGACGACGATAAAAAATCAAGCTATGATTTAATGAACAATGTTCAGTTCTAAAACGAAGATGCTTTCTGGAACAGAGCATATCTGACTATAGTTGGCTCGGCAAACATTTCAGGCGGCGTTAAAAAGCAAAAGACAGGATCACGACATTCAACAACCAGATAAAATGCTAGCATGATGTGTAATTAAAGTCATATTTAGAGACTGGCACAACGAGCCACATAGTACAAAATTTATGAAAACCGTTTTACTGGCTGGTGAAATCCCCAAAAACTTGATGCAAGCATTTCATCGGTCTATTTATAAGAGTAAGCATTCCCGAACTGATTCAGAATCTCATCGTGTGTCATTCTTGGCAAGTCATTTTTTTTTCAAATTGTCGATTGGCAACCAAGTTTGTTAAAATTCTAAGTTGTTAACGAACTTTATTGCCAGTCGTCAAATAATTAAATGTTTAGCACACATATTAAAACGCCAGCATAGTTCATTAGAAGCCTAGAAGTTCTTGAAAAAAGACTGTGTACGGGCTAATGGCGTTTATAACAAACTATATGCACCGGTGTACACATGTTTCGTAGATTTCGAAAAAGCTTTCGATAAGGTGAATGAAGCAGATCCATAAAAAGTATGCAGTGAGAGTTTGAGGTAAAAGGTCGGCTAATAAAGATACTTGAAAATATGTTTGAGTGAAACTTTGTTATCCTTATTAACACACTTTCTACCAGCGAACCGGTACGACAAAGTTGAGGAATCTTGTATGGTGGCTCAGTATGATCGTTATTACTTAAAATAGCTCTCTGGACAGATTGCAAAGAAGAAAAATGAATGTAAACATGTTGCATATGATTTATGTATAGAAACTATCTGCCAAGATGAGCTTCACTAGATATTAAATGCAATGGCAATGTTTGCGAACAACATGAATATAAAAGTTAACGTAGCAAAAACACAATTAATAAATTTGAAAACGAGGGCAACTTGGAAACGCATGTTTTACCTAAACGCAATCGACTATAAATTGTATTTTGTGTTGTAGCCTGGTCTTGAAAAACATTTCATTTTGCGAAACAAATTTCAAATTTGCCTATAAGATCAGCGGTGGCGACTTTGGCGTTGGGTTGGCAACGGCACATGTCAGCTGATGCTGCCATGGAGAGAATCCTAATCAAGAATTTTCTAATTGTTACAGATGACTTTCATATAGTTGCACCATGGCTGTCATTAAGCATCATAAATGTGTTAGATAGAGCTAAAAATATTACGACTTCCTTAGAACTGTTCAAGTAGAAAAAATACTGCGACTTCCTAACAACTGTTCAAGTAGGATGGCAAAAGAGCTCCCACGAGAAAACACATTGTGTGATCCCAATAAGATGAGCTTTCTATTTCTAGAAACTACGTGGCAGGACCACAAGCGGTTTCAATAAAAATAAACGAATTTTTTGCAGCACATTACTTCACAGATAGACCAGTTTTAAATTCGTATGGATAGATTATGTGCCGAGGGAGAAGGACCGTACTGCCACATGCCGTGCAGCTTGGTTTGGTTTTCAGTTCAGACTACGGACAAACGAAGATGGTCAGTACTTGAAGAATATTGCCAATAAAAATACTGTGGACTCTGCAGTGTGACAGGGTATCACATACTATCATGCTCGTACCTATATGCATTGTCGATCTTTTAAATGGCATGCGTCCTCAACGCAAAACGGATACATCCGTATAAACAAGCTCTAGTTCCGTGATAGGGCCTGATAGTGTTACTTGATATCATAGTTAGAAGTATTACTCTGTTGCCGAAGTGCTACGTTTGGTTAATTCGGCTAGAGAGTGAACCGTCGAGAGTGCTGTAGCATGGCTTCGGCCACGTTCGCTCACGCACCTCATGCATCTTGCTCAAGTACTATAGAAGCAAGTGACATAGCGGGTGAGGGCAGGCCTTAACTGTAACATACATACATGTAAAGAGACGTGCATTGTGACGTGTCAAAATTTCTAGTTAATGTAGACAAGGATCACAACACAATTTATTTAATACATATATATTTATTTATAAGCAACTAATTTTAATTGTGAAAACGACATACGGGTCAAAGCCGTACTGCTGTTTCTGTCGAGGATCTGGAATTCAGTCGGAGATCGCCTCGAATCGTACGGCCGTCTGTACTTGGCGTTCGCATCCTGTTGATCTTCATGCGCTCACGAACGACGGCGTTGTTTTCTTGAGCGCAACCCTTTCCGATTCTGCGGCCTTCTAGCGGGCTTACGGTTTATAATGCGCGTGATGAAGCGACGCCTCGTAATAAGCGGGTGACCCGCACGGTATGGCCGTACATCATAGCTTCGAAGATCAAAGACTCCTGCAGACACAGGAACCAGGTGCGATGAGTACTGCAACGGCGGGAGAGTAGAAACTTGCACGGCCCTTGCCAGCACGGTGGCGTCCAAGATGATTGTGCCGTTTCTCGTTCTTGTTGAGATCGACGACATCGTTGCTCTTGTTGTTGTTGCTGTTGTTGTCGTCGTCTGAGCCGCCTCTGCCAAACCACCTCCTAATTCTGGCAAAGAAACCGCGTTTAGGCTTTTTGGTGGTTTGACTAATTTCGACGGGTGACGGAAGCACGAAGTGTTTGCCGCGCCCTTTTTTGTGCTTTCTTCCGTTCACCGAGCCATCGGGTAGGTCCTCGAACGGATTGTCCGACCGCATCTCGCTGTCCGTCGATCTTTGTGTACGTTTGGCTATTTCTTCAGGGACAGACTCTACTGCGTTGGCGACAGCTGGATAGATTTCAACAGGCGGCTGAGACGGCTGAGCCGACATGAACGTGTTTGAGGTCAAACCCCCGGGCTTCTGCTCTGTAGCCAAGCCCGGAGACATGTGCGGCATGACACCCGCCTGATGCATTTGTGGTTGGAAGGACTGCATCGGTGGAGGTGACGGAGGAGGAGACGAAGAATGCCAAATTGCGTAGGGATCGTTGGGCCCCGTCGAAACACTTCCGGCCGTCGCTTGGGGTGGCGGTTCTGTCCTGGGGAATTTGCTGTGCAGAGATCACCAGTAAAACGGTAAGGGATAGTATTGCGGTGGCTGTGACGCGGTTGTTAGCCATTGCCGAGGTGATGCTTTTACGTTTAGCGGTGCAAGAGTCAAACAAACCGTACGAACTAGGAAGAATAACTTTCCTAAGTTTGGTACTGTCTTCAAGCTTGCACCAACGCGTGTCACGCTTCGTAGAGCCGTTTGAATGTTTAGATCAGTGCAAAGAAGTGGAATGCTGATCTTGGTTGTGTCGACCGGGTTTAAATATCAGTGAAGCCTCGCCACTGGGAGAGGAGGAGGAGGAAGAGGTTAGGACGCGCACCTCGGTGGCTGAGTGAGGTTTAGTGGATCGAGTAGCAGTGGAGTCTGGGGGCCGGTTAAGCAGGTCACCATCGTTTCTTAACCACGCTGAAACAATGTCAGCAGGTGGTCCCTTCGGTGCGATTCCCAACGTTGTCGTCTCAAACGGCTTATAGAGCAAGTATGACTTTTGGCTAACATATCATCAATATATGTTAGACCGCTCTGCATGTAGTAAACAAAAATGGGTTACATAACGGCACAATACGCACACAGAACAACCAAGCGCGCCACCGAGTGCCACCGAGAATACCACCAAGTGCTGTTTACTGCAGATCATCCTGTAAAGGTATCTTTAACTGCAATACGTACGAAAATGCTCGCCGCTAGAATAACGGCACCGTTATTACAAATTTCAATAATGAAAAACGCTGTAGAGCAAATCACGTAGTAGAAATTGTGTACAGCATAAAATGGAATATGGTATACCGATCCGTTGTACCACAACAGCTTCACGGCTGCTTTTTCGTCAACTATGAGCGTCGGAGTTTACTATTGTAAGTTAACTGGCTGAGCTAACTGGCAGTTCAACTCGGCCAAGTAGATCCTGAAGCTCTGCTCTTTGACAGGGGGCGAAATAGCCCAAATTAGCTAAGACAAGGCCTTGGGGAACGATCATCAGGCATAGCGATATAAACTAAAGCGACGAGTACAACCGCCGAAAAACGTTTGATTTAGATGATACATGAGGACTTACAGTCTTGTTGTGTAACATATAATCGACAGAAGACCTTACGACGCATAACTGTTCCACTAATCACCATATTAAACTCAATAGCATTTTTTCAGTGATAAGATCGGCCATGGCAAATGCATTAATTACAGCCAAGCAGCTCTCAACAAGGCATGTCTCCGCTGCTTTGATAAGAACTCACTCATCATGAGTAAGTTCTGATAAACGCAATTGAGGTTATGTTTGGCAAAAAAACAGAACTTAGTTAAGTTTGTATATTAGCACTCAGCATTGCTGAGTGCTATTATAGTATATAAACATTCTCTACATCGCACTAATATCTAGGTATATAATATCTTATTTGCATCGGTAGATTCTGTATACAGTGAACGCTTTCGTTCGTAATGCCATTAGTGCTTCATTGAAATGCGTAGTTCATACTGATGCGTACGCATATCTCTATACGTTGCACTTGGCTCGCGCGCACATCATCTTTGTTCGTTCTTAAGTGTTTAGGTTTCCCTTCTACTTTTTATTGTAAATTCTAGGTGCGGAGCTCTTCGGGTAACCACCAATGGCAATAGTGGTGCCGCTGCGCGGTGACGTGAGCTTTTTTTTTGTCGGACTGGAATCGACCACCGCCTCCTTGTCAATGTTAGCTTCTGGTCCGATTGCATGTATGTATTCGCTCTTCTGCCCTATGTAGGTCGGCAAGGCCCAATCTCTAGCGTTTTCTTTTTTATCGCATATCTACACACTCCTGGTATTTGCTGAGGTAATAATTCTGATCTAACTACAACATTGCAATGACGGCGAAGCGGTAATTCAACTCTTTTGGGCATGCTCCGGGAAAAGCTTAGCGGATATACACGGAAAAAACAGCGGTGATCGATTAGACACGGGGAACTGTATTGACATTCTTCTTCTCTTAAATCCTAGACAGTGAAGCTACGACATGTACAAACATATTGTTAATAATGATCACAGATGAAATACCATGTTCTTAGCACAAAATGTTTAATCAGTGGCTCAATTATAATGCGCCGAGATAAATATCCGTTATGTATTACAACAGCTTAAAATGTAGTAAATAGATTCGTAATGGTTCTTTTTTGGAACGTAAATAATTGGGTTGTTAAATTCTGGATTTCAAAACATCACGTATCTCATATGTACACACATCTTTATTTCTTATGTAAATAAATGTGTATGTATTATGTATATGGTAACATGGAAGATGGCATAAATTACTTGTAGACGATTACAAAAACGTGAATTATGGTTACGCCCGTGACATTAAGGGAGCGAAGGGATTCGGTCCGTGACTTTTCAGTCGGTTTAACCTAATTATTATTTGGCGTTCTAACAAACGCACCACGTGCTGTATAGAAGTCTCCGTGACAATCAATACCCATTGTGATAACCTTTGGTTGTAAAATGCTTATACAACGCATCCCTGCATTTGTCAAGAGTCATTTTCGACTTTGTTGCTTTATTCACGTGATTTTTAAGTATTTCTATTTACCGATAATTTAAGCGTTGTAAAATGCAGTTTCGTGAATTAACGAAAATTATAGAGAGAGATAGAGCTAGATAGAGTAGAAGAGAGAGTGAGAGATAGATGAGAGTAGAGAGAGAGAGAGAGATAGAGAGAGATATGGAGATAAGGGAATAGTTTGATGTGATGATGGTATAGTAGAGTAGATGTTATAGTTGTCTATGTATATGTATAGTATATGTATATTTATATTTAGATTAGATTTAGATTTATATTTATAATTTATATTTCTATTATATTTAATTATTATATTTATCTGATTTATATTATATTAATTTATATTTATATTATATTTATATTATATTATATTTATATATATCAAGCACAAGTGCTAGCCTTTTCTGCAAAGTACTCTTCATTGTCCACAATTGTAGAAAAGGTGTTAATTTATAGACATTTAAGCTTAATGCGGAATTACTGAAAAGCCGAGTTGATTTTAAAATGGCGGCACTGTTGTTTAATAGAAAACCTGTCGTTAGCAGGCGCGATCGTTGTTCGTGTCTGACATCATGCTGAAGCTCAGCATGCCACTGCTACGGAGTGGCTACAGCCAACTCGAGGTTTCGTCTACTTGGTGGATTACCGACCGTCCGATTAGGCAACCGGCAGGCTTTTGACTCTAAGGTCCCTCAAAGCGAAGCCTTGCTTCAGAGCGGTTTTGCACAGGCACTCTCGACCGGACGCAATATCGCGCTGGGTTCAGTTCGGTTGTGAGTCCCACAGCGTGTGTTGTGGCCGGCATGCGTCCACAAAACCTCCCACAATAGATGTCGTAGTGCCGCTTTGCGAAGGAGCTGGCGCAAGCCTCCCACTGTTGTCTAGCTGAACGGGCCAGTCGATCACCGCGTTGTCAGCGCCGCTAGACACTCCTGATCTAGAGACTACTCGTATGTGTCTGCTCCTCCGCCCTCAATGAAGGTTTCGAGACGATTCTCTCGCGTTATTTCCATTCTCTCACACATCTACACACTCCTAGTTTTCCTCTGTTTAGCTAACCCCGATGCAACATTTGAAGAAGCGGAAGGGCGGTAGTTCGTCTCCTGAAAGCGATTTGGAACGAGCTAAGCGAGCTGCCACCGAAGGAAGTGGCGATCGACAATACTGGGAACTGTATTTACAACGATATTTGACTTTTCGCCAAATGAGTGCTTTATATATATATATATATATATATATATTGTGTGGGTCTCTACCGGGGACTCCTTCTCTTCAGCGCGCGTGGCCAGAACTGGCGAACGACGGCAGATGGAGCGGCCTATGAGACTACACGCATACTAGTCGGGTTGAGGTTAGGTGTAGAGCTAGTCTCCCCCCACCAGTGCAGATGCGGTGACGAGGTCGACTCCTTAGGTCACCGTGGACTTTCCTACCCGCAGAGTTCCCGGAGAAGACGCGCCACGCGATCACAGACGTCGTCATGTCTCTTTATAATTTGTGTATTGTATCGCATATCTGAGCGACATGAGCCAACGTCTCAGGCTATAATTTTATATATATATATATATATATATATATATATATACAGGTAGTTCAACAAGTTCTTAAAATTAGCTTTTCAGAATTCGAATTTTGGCGCGCTTTCACCGCTATTGGAAACGGCAACTTTTGGACTGCTAGCAGTCAAAATATTATGGTGATTGGCCGTTGCGATTTCGTTTGATCGCTATACCCGTGCAACGTATCGGCGCGACTTTGAAAAATGGAAAAAAAAGAGTTTCAAGTGGTTATCAAGCATTTTCATTTCAAAGGTTGGAATGCGACCCAAGTAAAAACTGAGTTAGACGAGGTGTACGGTGACTCTGCGCCATGCTTTGCCACTGTTTCCAACTGAATTAATGAGTTAAAAAGAGGTCGCAGGAGCACCGAAGATGAACTACGTTTAGGACGCCCAAAGACGGCAACTGATGAGGAAAACGTGAAAAAGTGCGGAGAATTGTTGCCGCAGATAAGCGAGTGAACATTAGGGAAATAGCGAAGACCTTGGAGATCAGTTTGGTAGTGTGCATTTTATCCTGCACGAGAACTTAAAGATGAAGAACATTAGGGAGATAGCGGAGACCTTGGAGATCAGTTTGGGTAGTGTGCATTTCATCCTGCACCAGAACTTGAAGATGAAAAAGCTCAGAGCAAAATGGTTGCCGCATTTACTCAACCAAGGCCAAACAGACGCGCGTGTTTCCGCTTCACAGCGAAATTTGGCCAAGATGTCGAAAGATCCGTTGGAGTTTTGGCGCAGATTCGTGACCGTCGATGAAAGCCGGGTGCATCACTACACTCCCGAGACTCAAGAAGCATCTTGCCAATGGTGTGCACCTAGTAAAGGACCTCCGAAGAGAGAGCGGACAACGGCATCGGCCAAAAAGATGATGGCTACGGTTTTTTGGGACCAACGTGGAATAATTCTGGTCGACTACCTTGAGAGCGGTAAAACGATCACGGGAGAATGTTATGCAAGACTGTTGGACTGCCTGAAGCAAGAACTCATCGTGAAACGGCCCGCTTTGCAGAAGAAGGTTGTCCTGTTTCACCAGAACAATGCTCCTGCACACAAAGCGCGGCAAGCATCGGCAAAACTGAGGCCTAAGCTAGCTAAGACATGGCGCAGCAAAATGGAGAACAACCGACTTTAAAAATAAATTAGGGGATACTGCTTTGTACTGTAAGAAATCATCAACAGGCGGAATTACGACGCATCACTGTTCTACAACTCATTGGCACTAGCTTACGTATCTAGCTCACCAGCAATCCGTCACTGATAAATCGAACATAGCAAATGCATTAATTACAACCTATCAACTCTCAGCAATGCATCTTTCCATAGCTATTGTGAGAACATGGGTGCTAGAAAAAGACAATTTTTCCATTGCATCAGTATAATTATCTATGTAGTATGCATGTGTACTATGCATGCATTAGCATATCGAAGCTCGTTTGCTTCGATATACCAATGCGTGCAATAAATTATTCTCTTAGTAATCGCTACAGTGTTCCCTTAAAAATGTGCTTCAATAGATCGCATGAAATAAGGGTTCCTTCTCAAGCTTCATATATCGTGTCACGCTTTGAAACGTACCCGTGGTGTTTGCGCGTCTAAGCGGTTGACTGGATAGTATTGCAACTTTGTATTAACAGCTGCAGTCACCATCATTAGCCACCAATCTGTATTAGCTCACAAACATTGGACTACATGACCTGACTAAAGGCAATGTTTGGAGAGGTAAGGGCTTAGTTCGAGAAGTTGACGCCGCCTTCAACGTGCGGTCTTTGTTGCACGCAGACGTAACACGCAGATGTAATAAGGATCACACGGTCGCACGTGCGCTTGACGCATGAGTCAAGCGCACATCATTTTGTATTTTCGCCTGCTCTCCGCATTGGCGGCTCAATTGTGTGTGCGTCATACACTTGGAACCTTCCTCCGCCGCTTCGCGAAGGCGTTGGCGCAAGCCTCCCACTGATGGCGATCTGGCTGGACGGGCCACCATGTCGATCACCACAGTCTTGTCTGTGCAGCTTGTGTTGTGTCTGGCTAAGTTCAGGTGGACACATGACTGTTGTGGCTAGACGCCACGTGCTGGCGAACGTGCAGTGGATAGACGGTAGATACGAGTAGGTACCAGAAACGTCCAGACGATTCGATAGAAGCGTCTACTTGGACCAAGACGAATCTACTGTATTCAAGAAGAATAATCTCTGAGGCAATACATACAGCTGACACAGAATGCAGACAAGAGAACTACAGAGAATGTAGAGACACTCTACAGGTGACCGCAGGCGATCGTGTTGTCATTCCTACGTACTCGGCTAGTCGAAGTTCAATAGACTAAGTCATTCAATCAGTGTGTACAGTTAACGTACGTATTAGCTAGAAAATGATCCGGTTGGTTGCACGTATGTGTCTGGTTTTCCGCCCCCCGATGGGCCTCGTGCGCATGCTCGATTATTTCACATCTGCATACTCCTGGTCTCTGTTGAGTTAAGGGATCTGATCTGAAAACAGCACTAGAATGGCGGCAATCCGTCCCCTCGGCAGGCTTGACCTGGAAAGAGCTAAGCAAGCCGTCATAGGAAAGAGTGGTGATCGACGGACATTGACAACTGTATTTGCAAAGTTATTTGAGCGAAATATACAAACATCATTTTGAAACGGGGTACGTTCGAGATGTTTTCCAGTATCTGACGTTTTCGTAGGCCAAAATTCTTTAGCGGTGGTTATATTATAACGTGCCAGCCTAAATATCAGTTCGGTATCACAACGGCATAACCACGTGGCGTGTGGCAAAATAAATTCGTAGCGGTTGTGCTTTGAAACTTAAATAAAATAGGTGCCTTATACTGGTCTGCAAGACATCGCCTACCTCATATGCATGAATAAACTTTACCTTATTATGCATTTTATATCACATACAGTCATATATCACATACAGACCCTTGGCGGGCCCGTGTATATATTTAGTTTATATCACATACAGACCCTTGGCGGGCCCGGTCCATCCACTCGAAGTTTGCTACAAAAGGTCGGGAAACGCCTGATTCTAGCCAGCGGAGACAAACGAGCGGGTGATTTTCTCAGACAGCGCCTGTCGCTGGATGTGCAACGGGGCAATGCGGCCTCGGTACGGGGCACTCGCCAGAAATGGCTGGTCCCTACACTGGACCCCCCCGTAACGGTGCACACGTTCGCAGGGACTCAAATGTCATGTTCCCACCCCGAATGATTGATTAATCTGAATAAATGAATTTATACTATATATATATATATATATAGATTATCATACAGTCATATATAAGATTATAGAAGATGCATGTGGGCTACATAACCTTATTTAAGATAGACGGGTTGACACTCGTATTTTTAGACATATCATAAAGAAAATCGACTTTCAAAGTTTTTCACTGTAAGGACGAACAACTTACGGAGCGGCGTAACTTTTCACGCACTGGAAATAGCCAATGCCGAAGTCGTTAACAATGCTTTTGCGTGGCGCCTGGCTCGCCGCGCACGGGACGACGACAAAATATGTGACTTGTTAAAACCCCTTTTTTAATAAAAGAGACTTGTATTGAGAAAAAAACATTACGTCTATGACATTCATTTAATCACAGTGTTAATGCGTCAACGCTCGAAAATCAGCTTTAAAAGTTCAGCTAAAAATAGGGCAATTTTTTATATATATATAGGCGGGATGCCATCAGGTGTGAGGCTGCACTTGGGCTTTAATCGCAGCAATTGCAAGTAAATGTCACGTTTGCTGAACCCGATCGGTGAGTTGTGATGAGTTATCGAACTATGAACCGTTGTCGTGGGAGATGCGCTGGTTACTTGAGCGGGGTTGTACAAGGTCGTGAAATGCAATGCCAGAAGCTCAGTCTTGTCCTCGTCCATCGATGCAGAGCGCGAGTCTGACATCAGGATCGGGAGGACTTCGATGCTGATAATCCGCGTGTTGGCGTATCGGAACAGAGCCCTGCTGCCTTTGACGTTTATATTCAACTCCGTCAGAATACAAAGTCGCGTTGTTGCCTTCGTGAGCTTTCAGTGAAGAGAAGAACACGATTCGGAGTCCGGGGACGAAACGATGAAATGATCGAGACGCAATACATAAGCGCGAATAATCTCAATCTTTTTGTCGATTACACTGTGCGTAAAACGGTCAATTAGAAAACAGGAGCATCGGGTGAGTTCATTATGCATTTCATCAGCATCGTGGCAATTAAAGAAGAAATCGCTTTAAGTGTGTGGCTATTGCTTTAATGTTAATTTTCTGGAGGTTGATTCTGTTGAGCAATTGAACCGCTTCTGTAACGTCGATCCTGATACCGACTAATACGAGTTTGTGGTCCGAGCTAATGGTCGGATCAGATATTACAATGGAGTCAATCGTGTTAGGTTCTGTTGCTAAAATAAGTTTGAGGGTGGACCATCGAGGGTGGAGGGACGGCGTATGTCAAGGTTGCATGTAACATACACTGTCCGGGTCGGTAAATCGTCTAAATACTATAGCTAATAGCACACCATTCTTAACTTTTCTATAAAAAATATATATAGCCAGAGTATCTTGACGATATATATCATAATTTAATAAACATTGTTGGTACATAGTCAATGATAAAATGGTATACTAAAAATAATATGACTGCGAGAGGCTCCTGGGAGAGATCGCACGTAGGCAGATTGCCCCATGATACTTTCTGCAAAAGGCCCCGCACCGAGTAAATATAGCAAGAACTTGAGAGAAGAATCTTGTCTTCCCCATGCGGATGAATTCCTTGTACGCGGGAGTCTCTGGCAGGTTGAAGCGTCTCTTCAGATCCTCGATGAGCAGCGGAGTGTCCGCCAGCAGGTACACAAGGTGGTTCTTGCTTGAAGAGTGCAGGCCCATTACGCGCTTGAGGTAAGCCGGTTTGACGCAGTCCAACATTTCAAGTTGCTGCCGCGAGAGCTGTCTCCAGATGACCTGGATGCCATAAGAAGCGACGGGGGCGAGTTTGAGGTCGAATAGGCCGAGAACAGTCTTCAGAGAGAACAGCTGCGGCTTCTGTATCCCAACAACCCGAACTTGCGGAACTTAAAAGCCTCGGTCTTGGACAGGTTGATCCCCAGACCGATGTCCGGCACATAGGTCACAAGCCTTGCCAGGGACTGCTGCACTTGGAACCTTGACGTGCTGTAGAGCACTACTTCGTCAGCGTACATCAGGACCTCCCCTTCCCCTTTGGTCTCACCGACAGCTGCGCTGCTCCTGTTCTAGGGAATGCGGTCGTGGATGACACACACGTTTAACAGCACGTTGCCATGACCATAGCCTGCTTCAGGTGCTCGTTGCGGACGAGGTCGTACTCAGATGCCTTGTTGGAGCGGAGACGGCGGAGGGCTGTAAGGACCTCTTCGATGGAGAACTCGGCAGAGAAAACCTCTCGCATCATCTGGGTTAGCTCATTTCAGGCGGCGTACTATTCCGGCATAGCTCTTGGCACGGTGTCCGCTGAGGCGAACATACGCAAAAGTAGTCGGAGATAATTTTAACACTTTAGCGACCGTCCCACCGGGCAAGAAAGTGCAAAGACCGCCGATGGGACTGGCAGCTCGCTGTGTGGTATTTAGCGCATACCTGCGAGCAGAACCGGCAACGACATTGATCGCCATCTTGGTGAAATACTTGAGTCGAACACACCAAGTGATGATAGCCATGTACAATGTACCTTGTGTACACGTGCCGGCTAGTGCATGCCATTCCATCCCAAAGCTCCCTGGTGAGGTACACATCTAACTGCGCTACCTCAGCCGAGGCCTCGGTCACTTTTCCCTGCCACTCCAACAAAAATTGTTGAAGTGGCATTGTAATAGGTGACTTAAGCCTGACTCTGATTGTTTCCACTGCCGGTCCGCAACCCGCTAGGAGGTACACAAAGCGATTCCTTGCCGTCCGGAGATAATGCCGTCCTTAATTAATCGGGCAAAAGAAACACTTATAGAAAGAGACACTTATAGAACTGCTCCTCTGTCGCTTGCAGGAGTCGGGACTCCTGAAGCTGCAGGTGAAGGCCACGCTGCGTGTCATGCGTTCGCCGGCACGACTTTTTAAGCAGGACGGCGAGCAGCCTTATCCTGGGGTACCGAACGGCCAGGAGGGACACGCTTAGCTGGGCTTGACGGCTAATGGCGCAGATTCGGTTGAACCACGATCTGCCTCGCCGGGGACTCTGGGAGGTTATTGAGGACCTGATGTCGTTGACCAGCGTCTCGCAATACTCCTCGATCGCTGGATCGTGTCGGACTGGCAACAGCGTGACCACTTCTCTAGGAGGCGACGCGTGCATGTGGAGGGCCTGACGTCGTGGAGTCGCAGTCGAATGCCGGGAAAGCCAAAATTCTGGGCCCACCGGCACATGTCACTTGATCTGCTTGCGCTCCTCTTTTGTATTTTGTGAGGAGGGTTAAATGCACTACCGCTACGAGTAAAAAATATTGCTTTCCATCTCGAGCTGTGTGGGACTCGACTATAGCGGATGGATGTTATGCCGCTGAGACCCATAACCACTAAACGCACCTCCGCCCTTAAACTTCCTTCTCTGATGGCCCAGATCTCCATAGAACAGTGCTATGGGCCATCAGGAGAAGTGGCGAGTGCCCTATCGGATCAATTGGCTGGGGCCACTCACGGGTTCCCCCACCTGTCAAGCGCACTTTGTCCCAGCTCTTGCAAACCCGTTTGATTGAAAGTTGCTCTTTCTTCAGCCGTGTCGGCCTCAAAAAAATTCTGTCTCTTCTTGCATCTTCTGTGTTTTGTTTTTAGCACTTCCTGTGCTAGTTCCCAATTCCCATGTTTGGGTCGAACACAGGATGTATTCCACGAACTTCTTCATGCCATTTCGCAGGGGGTCCTGCACTTCAGGATAGGTAAGTCCCGATCCGGACCATCTCTTACGAATCTGTCTAATTGCCATGGTTCTGGCCTTTTCCCATGCTTGGCACCTAAGGAGTGTGTGTTGTGGGGTGTCTTCCACGGCTTCGTTGCAAAAAAGGCATGTTTCTGATGAGGCCTTCCCTATTCGGTAAAGGTATGACTGGAAGCTGCCATGTCCCGTGAGAACCTGCGTTAGGTAGAAGGTTCAGTCCCCTCCCGGCCTTGCTATCCACGCCCGTGTGTTTGGGAGCAGTTTGCTTAGACTCTTTCCTTGGTACCAAAGGGAATTGCGTCCCACTCGGCTTGCCAGTCCTCTATAGTGGCGTTTCTCTCTCTTTCTTTGTCATTCTCTGTGGGTGTGCCAAATTTCCCACAGGCGCTGTCTTTCGGGCGCCTTAAGGTCCCAGGGGATTTCAAGCAGCAGAGCTACGTTTGTGATCGTTCCGTAGCCTTGTATTACCCTAAGGGCTGGGATCCGCTGTGGTTTGCGCAGGATTAACTTTGCTTTTTTCTCATTTAAGAGTCGCCCTGGCCCCGAAGAGCGCGATTGACTCCGCTACCGCCATCAGAAGTTTTCTTATACGAGCCCGCGGTCCATGTATATTCGGAAGTATCTTGGCAATAGCCGTCTTGAATGCTTTTTCCGTAGCCTTTTTTATGTGACATAAGCCGGTCATGGACGTGTCCAACGTGATCCCAAGGTAGCGGTGTTCATTCACGAATCTGATTGGTTATCCTGCGACCTGTATGTTAAACGGTCGAACTCTCTTTTTGGCCGTTAAGAGAATGATTTTACTTTTTTCTGAGGCGAGTGCCAGCCCCGCGGCCTTCATCCATTCCGCTGTCGAGTGCAATGCTTTGTTTGTGTTTAGCTCAAGCTCATCCTCCGTTTTAGCCTGTGCTACGACCGCTAAGTCGTCAGCGTAAGCTATCATTTCTATTCCCGGTGGTAGGCCGGTTTGCCGCAGAACGTCGTCATATGCTAGATTCCACAACAGTGGGATCAAAATTGAGCCCTGTGATACCCCGGCTGTCATCGGGAAGACTACGTTGCCGTTTGAAACAGACCTTTCCTTAAGGTATTCAGAAATTAAACCTTAACTAGGTATATTTTGCGAACAAGCGTGTCCAATATGGTTTTCTATGGTAGGCTGTTGAAGGCATTCCTCACATCCAGAAGGGTGACCATAATTAGCTGCCTTGTACAGATGGTGGATTTACGCACCTGTTTAGCTCTACTGAGGACCCTGTGGATTGCTGTTAGGGCCGATCTGTGTTTACGGAAGCCAAATTGTGCCGGTGACAAAAGTCCGCACTCCTCCGCAAACAGCCTGAGCCTTTCTTCGATGATGGCTTTATAGCCCTTGGCTAGGGGTTTAGTAAACAGATTGGCCGGTATCCTCCATTTTGCTTGTTTCCATTCTGATGTAAACTCTCCTGTTCTCATCGAGGAGGCAAGAGATTCCGCAACTGTGGCTGGGTGCTCTTTAAACAGGATTTTGACTGCAGCGGGGGGGACGCCGTCAGGGCCGGGGGCTTTCCCGTCTTAACCTTGTCAGCCGCTAGGCGAACCTCGAGAGTCTGGATTACCGGGAATTCGTCTTCTGTTACCTGGGGTGTACTTTCGTAGGCAGCTCTCTCGAATATGTCGTGAGTCGGGAAAGGGTTAGTAAGAGTATCTGCTGTTTCCTGTTCGTCGAGGGCTTTCGTGACAGAGGTTTTCCTCTTACCGCGTACAATTCGGTATGGTTTTCCCATGGGTTTTCTTGGACCTGCTCTTGGAGCTCTTGCAGGCGCTTGGTTTTGCTGTCAGCAATGGCGCTCTTGAGAATTGCTCTGCTTCTCCTGTATCTAGTCAGTGCCTGCATACGCTCTTCGTGGACTCAGTGGGTCTGCTTTAGTGCTCTTCTGGCTTTGTTGCATTCTTTGCGCTTTTCGGCAATGTCCTGTGTCCACTTCGGTGGTTATCCTGGCCGTCTTAGGTGCATCCTCACGGGGGCAGTTTTTGCACACGCCTCCTTGAGGATGGCCTGGAGCTGCACCGGGGTCTTGGGAAAATGGGATTGCGTCATTTTTATTTGCTAGTACTTCCTTTAAATTTTCTTTATCAGAAATGTTTTACTTCTTTCTCTGTTGTTGAGGCGGTGGAGTAGTTCAGAGATTTAGTCGGGTCTCCACCCAGATATGATTGCTAAGGTTTTCTTCCTTCACAAGTACCGTCCAGCCTGACACCTTCCGCGTTATCTGAAAGAGTTCTGCCCCGTTTTTCTGTTTGCCGGGAGACCCATATCTCCGCTGCCGAGTTAAAATATCCGGAGATTAACAAACCTGTTTCAGGTTTCAGGTTTAGAAGCAACGTCGTGAGATCGCCCAGGAGTTGTTCGAACTCTTCGTGTGGACAGATGGGGTTTACACAGCAGGAGTATATTCTCTTTACGTCCTTTACGTCGATTCAGCAAAAACCTGGTCCGCTACCCTTGTTTTGTATTTTTACGGTATGATTGATCATAAGTGCAGTGTCGCATGCGGAGTCAGTCACCCAGTGTTTAGCTCTTTTTGCTAGCTTTCTGTTTGGTTCGCTAAGAGCGACTACGTCTGTCCCTCTCCGTTGCGTTATTCATGTCATGGGCTTCTGTTACAGTTGACTTGGATTATGCTTATTTTGTTATGCATTATAAAAGTGTATAAGGTTCCTTCTAAGTCAGTCTTTTTGCCGCACCTCTAGGTCCCGTGTGTCTTCCAATCGAAGGGTCCTTTTGAGATGCTTGCTTTGGGATGTTGTTGCGCCACGATCTCTCCGGATTCAAGGTTTTCGACCGTAATCTTTGTCTTGTGTTGCTAGTCTGCCTTTCTTCCCTCCGCTTCTTCAGTTTTGTCCGCAGGAGGTTGAGATATAGGGGGCATGCGGTCGTGCGAGCTTTGTGCCTTTTCTCACCGCAGATGTAACAGCTGATGGTTTTTTTTACAGTCACTAGAAAATAAGATGGCAGCAAATCATCCTCTTGTTTTTCGCGGCCTGAGACAACATCTGTCTGACTTTAAACGTGTAAGACTTATAGCGCAGTTCATCGTTGATAATCCGACGCATAGAACAATCACTCATATTGAATTTGATTGCTAAGCGGCGCATCGATAGACTTGGATCCTTAAAAACACAGTTTTGCACCATTTTGATCACTTTTGGCGTCCTTACTTCTCGTCGGCGGTTGAGAATCTTCCTTCGTGTTGCACTACCTAGCCCTGTCTCTTCTGCATCTCTGTAGCGTCGGGCAATGTCGTAGACCGTAGCTCTTTTAAATCCAGTGATGTTGACGATTTCGGCTGGCCGATGTCCGGCACAAAGCAATTGGATACCGGTTGTTTTTCGGTCATATTCTGGACCCAGGCTAAGGCGGCCGTCCATGGTGACAATGCGGTTTTGTTCTATTGTGAGTGGGCTGTCTGCTAACGCAAACCGATCTGAATTAACGCCTTCCGTCTATGCTGGGTAGCCCGCTAAAATGTGTCTGGATTTAGCTGACACCCTGTATATATATATATATATATATATACATATATATGTATGTATATATATATATATATATATATATATATATATATATATACATATATACATACATATATATGTATATATGTATGTATATATATATACATATATACATACATATATATGTATATATATATATATATATATATATATATATACGAGGTACGTTCAAAAAGTATCGCGACTTTTGAAATTTCGATTTTTTTGTGGCGTTATGTTGGTACCCATGTCTCTCACTTATGCCGACAAGCTCGGCCATTTTGAATGTTCACTTAATTGTTGACAGCTGCTTTGCTTGCACGTGTTTTGGATCGTCTTCGATTTTTACCTATTCAAAAAATGGATCAAAGAACCTGTATCAAATTTTGTGTGAAAAACGAAATTAAGTGCGCGGATGCATTCCGAATGTTGACTGTGGCATACGGAGAAGCTACCTTGGACCGAAGCAACGTTTATCGGTGGTACAAAATGTTCTCAGAAGGCCGAGAAGATGTGAACGACGAAGAGCGTGCCGGACGCCCGAGCACTTCAACAACAGACGAAAAAATTAACGAAGTGGAGAAAATGGTATTGGCCAATCGTCGAATCACCGTTAGAGAAGTTGCTGAGGACCTAAACATATCGATTTTTATCAATGATTTGGGCATGAGACGGGTCGCCGCGAAATTCGTACCAAAATTGCTCAATTGCGACCAAAAACAGCATCGCATGAACATTGCTAATGAGATGTTGGACTCTGTCCGCGACGACCCAAATTTGCTCCAGAGGGTCATAACTGGTGACGAATCGTGGGTTTATGGTTATGACGTGGAAACCAAAGCTCAATCATCTCAATGGAAGCTGCCGCACGAACCAAGACCGAAAAAAAGCGCGCCAAGTTCGGTCGAATGTGAAAGTTTTGCTGACAGTTTTCTTCGATTGCAGGGGCGTGGTGCATCATGAGTTCTTGCCACAGGGTAGAACGGTCAATAAGGAATATTACCTGCAAGTTACGCGCAATTTGCGCGAAGCAATCCGCCAGAAACGCCCGGATTTGTGGAAGAACAAAAATTGGCTTTTGCACCACGATAACGCCCCTGCTCACACATCGTTGCTTGTGCGCGAGTTTTTGGCCAAAAACAACACACTAATGATGCCGCAGCCACCGTATTCCCCAGATCTGGCCCCCTGTGACTTTTCTTGTTCCCTAAACTGAAGAGGCCCATGAAAGGACGACGTTACGCTACGCTTGACGAGATAAAGACGGCATCGAAGGAGGAGCTGAACAAGATAAAAAAAAATGTTTTTTTGAAGTGCTTCGAAGATTGGAAAAACCGTTGGCACAAGTGTATAATATCTCATGGGGATTACTTTGAAGGGGACAAAATAGATATTCATGAATAAATGAATAATTTTTGAAAAAACACAAAAGTCGCGATACTTTTTGAACACACCTCGTATATATATGCGTATATGTGTGTGTGTTTGTATGCTCACTCAGCAAGAATCTCGAAAAAAAAATATTTATATATATGTATGAGGCATAGTCGCTTTTACAGAAGATTGGCAAACAAATTGAACTGGCGACAGGGGAAAAAAGAGCACTTGAGTTTCTACTTCAGCGACTATCTCTGGCAGTTCAACGCGGCAATGCGGCAGCAATAATGGGCACAATGAGGGGCTGCCTTTAAGACAAGCTCGACTGGTAGCGCTCCCCACAAGCCTTAGTGTTGATAGTTAATTACATCTCGCTGTAACACTTAAATGTAATTTTAATTAAAAAAAAAAAATATGTATATGTGTATGTGTATATATATGTATATATATAGGTACAGACATGTATGTAGTGATAAGCTGTGAATGCCTCTAACAGCTGTTTCTCACGCAACTTGTCTAAGGTCCGTCGAAAGAACGTTGAGTAATAATTTACACATACGTTAGTCACTTCCAAGAGCACGTTAGTTAGACAAAGGTGCACCTGAGCAAGACGCGCCGAACTGACACAGAAGGACTGGCAGACGAATGCTCCGTACTAGGATTCTACAATATTTTCTTGGAGCTCCGCTTAACCCGACCGTCACGTTCGAATCGCACACTGCTTGCCGTCGTCTGCCTGTCGTAGTCCAGAACTCTGAATCAACGGGTGAACGGAAACACCTTGTAGAATGACCAGGTTGTCCTCGGCGATCTTGGACTCAACCTCCCCAAATGCTGCGCATAGAGCACGGCCGTTCCACCGCTCGCCCTGCTGCGGCCAATGAGCTCTGTAGAAGCCGGGGAGTTCAAGAGGGGCCAAGGAAAACCTCGGTCAGCACTAAGATGTCATTGCTTTCTAGATATGAGGGAGAGAGGAGTGCCAGTGACGAGGTACTTTCGCAGTTCCATTGAACTATCCTTAGTCTTTCGAGCAGAGGCTGCCCGGAACCTGGAGGGGCTCCGGTCCTTTTTGCCCGAAACCTCCCTGTTTGCTCTGCGCCTCCTGGACGGCCTGCATGACGAGCTGCTGCAGCGTGTTCCGAGGCAGCGCATGGTAATCTCTAAAGTCCTACCTGGGGTTGCTGCGGGACTGCTTCCCACCCCGTCTGTCGCCCTTGCTGCCACGACGCCGGCGGCCGCTGGGGGGCTGCGGGAAGCCGTTCCTGGGCTTCACGAACGATGCCTTCGCGGACACTTCCTCCTGCGAGACGCGGCTGCCCTTGTCCCTCCGGCCCTAGTCGGCCCGCCTGGGGTTGCTTTAAAAAGCTCACTCCTAAAAAAGTCTTTATGAGGAAGGTGAAGCCAACTTCAGTGCTTTTCAGGACGAGCGTCTCGTTGGCTTCCTTGCATTCTAGGTTGAACAGTGGGAGGGACAGTATGTGCAGGTCGAAGTCAGGTTTGGAGACCTTGAACTTCCTGGCAAAGTCCACCACACCCGAAGAAGGCCGCCTTGTTCAGGTTGGCACACTCCTTAAAGCCGGCGAGCAGAAAGAGGATAACGGGCCCTTCAGTCTTGCCAACTCTCCTCAGCGGCCTTCAGGATAGCCTTGGGGTTCTTGGCGCAGGACCTCACGACCAGCGAAGTCTTTTTGAAGAAGTAGCCCTATAGGCTGGGCCTGATAGCGTCTACTTGACGACCTCTGACAAGCAGGGCGTTGTTTTTCGGTGGCGGACTCTCCCGCTGATTCTGGGACTAGCTGTTCCAGGCGGCCGCCGGGGGTGCGGGCTCCACCTCTATCGAGCTTCTAGCCTCAAAAGCCTCCAGCCGGTTTCTCAGCGCGATAGTTTTGACGCAACGAAATCCAATGCAGTGCTGAAGAGAGTTCGAAGCGTCGTTGGCTTCGAGCTGGCCCATCAGGGCGAGGATATCAATGGTAGTGGCGGCCAGAGCGCAAACGTTCCACTTCCACCCGACCTGGGTGGCCGCCACGTGGACTCCTCGGCTGCAGGATTTGCACACCAAGGACAGCCCGGCAAGAGCACTCCTGCGACGCTGCGAGCTTTCACTCTTGACGATATATATAATATATACATGACGTTACACACTGGAAGAGGATGCCGGTGAAGGGAACGCTTACAAAACGACAGGAAACAGAGCCAATTGATTCATCAGCATTATTAATGCGAGCGCCAGCTGACTGCGCTTAGCCATTCAGCAATGCGGCTCTGTGCTAGTTTAGTTTACTTTCGTTCTGCCTTGTGTGCGCACTTATCTCTGTTGTTTTTCTCTCTTGGAATTCTCCCACTGTTTCTCCTGTCACGTGCATGATCCAGGTTGATGCAACGAGGTGTGATACTTTCGCGTAACACATTGCGTTGCACACAACGCTGGTTGTCGTTGCTTTGATTCTGCCGCCACGAGTTTTGGTATTGATTCTCCTCCCGATTGCTTAGTGCGCCTAGAACTGCTTCAACAACCGGCCGCTTTAAACCTCGAAAAGATCGAAGTACTTTAGCTCCATGAGGCCGTTAGAGCTTTTTCATTCAACAAGTGGAGCCGGTTTGGATGATCTTCGTCCTCGACATCTACGTGACATGCTCAATTAGACGAACGTTCCTTCTTCAGAACGTCTACTGAACGTACCAAGAACAGTTGTGTGCACAGTACTACAGGAGTTGAAGTAGTATTAAAGAATGGTTCCAGCTCCTCGCCTCTTCCTGAGGTGAGAGGTTTTTAGTGGGTATTATGCCAACAACATCGGCATCGAGTCCCACACTACCCGCTTTGGGTGTGCGTAAAAGCATTTTTTTCCTCTCACAAAAAAATACTTTATTGTATGTTATCGTAATTTTGTTCACCGGTTTTCTATGGTGCAGGGTTTTCTAACCACCCTTAGAAAATTTGATAACTCAAATGAACTAATTGCGTGCGGACTGGTCTTAAAAAAATAGCTTTGAAGACAGCCGTGGCCGTGAAATCCGTCAATCCTCTCTTGGACGACAGGTGTAACCATAGAGTACACAACCGGTAGAGGAGATCCACTAGGGTCAGCGCTGTTCGTCTTAACATTTCCGATTTGATCTCTACGTTTACAGAGCCCCTTTAACGTCTGGTACCTGAATGACGCAATCCTGGGTGGTTCCGCGAACGTCGTGCCGGAGGATTTGCAGACCATACTGAAATTCGAGGAAACGGGAGGGCTGACACTTAACACTTCTAAGTGTGAGGTCATAGCCGTAGAAGGCAATTCACAAGAGCAAAAGACAACTATCGTGCAAGAACTTCCCAGAATAATTTACACGACACAGGACAACCTAGATGTCCTGGGTGCCTCCGTTACGTGTAAAAGAACGGGTGTTTCCGGCCACGTTTGACAACTATGTACCCACAGGCGGCACTTTATATGTGAAGGCTCAGTTTTGGTTCATCAAAATGTTACTACATGTTGCGAGCATCCACGACCGTTACATATACCGAAGTCCTTGCTGCACAGAATGATACTACTAAGGTTATTCTTGGTAAGGTGTTCTAGATGAAGCTCTCTGGCGAAGTCACTTGTTAGTAAAGATGCAAACATAGCATTAAAGAAAACTACCATGTTAGCAGATTCTTTCTAGAGGCTCAACGTCCCCTCAACGGGCGCTGGCTCCAAGCTTTGCCCTCCCGCCAGCTTGACACAATACTGGACCTTAACTTCTTCCGCATGGTGTCCGCCTTTAGCATATGCGTTCCCGTCTATCAGCCTTTCTCATGTTTACCATGCGGCTAACCTGTTGACTCTGACGATCTACACCCGCTTGTCTGAAAAGTTCCGGCAGACTTACAATGCACGCGGAACTCAACGCCACAAGACGAGCTCTTAGACGGCCAGGAGTTCCATGCAAACCCGACACGAACAGTTTTTTATGGCAGCAGTGGGCTACAACCGGCGCCGTGAACTGTCAGGAAACGAGCAGAGCATGATGAACCTGGTTTTCGCGTTTATACCTCACAAAAATAATAGTAATATAATAATTTTTAAAAACAGGGTTTTATTATTATCATTATAGTTGTATGCTAGGAGTCGTGATGTTCGGTTGTTCGAAGTGTTCGCTCCTGTTAAAGGCGGGTGAACAACTAGTGGTGTGCAGACAAGGCTGCACAAAAGTGTTCCACGGGGGCTGTCTAAACCCCGTGCTCCCCGAGGATGCGCACTCGGCTCCGTGTGGAGCCTGCGACACCCAGGAACCAACTCACAGTACGTTGTGCGGCCGATTGAGCGAGCTACAGTGGAACTTTGTGAAACTGTGGTTAGCACACACGGCACTACAGGAGCGGGTTGCCAAAATCGAGGCAATCCCGCAGGAACAGTTTGCCGCACCCCTTACGCTTACAGGGGGTTTGAACTCCACACTAAGTGACAAAATTAGCGTGGAGAAAAGTGGCGGAACGCGGACAACGCGGAAAAACAAGAAAGCCAGGCTAGCAAACAGCACCGAAGGAGGTGACGTCACCGAGCCAAAGACGAGAGAGCTGGCTGGAGAGACCAGCAAAAACAACCGCGCAGGCGCCAAGAGAAGCTTGGCGTCTGCAGAGTTGAGTAACGACAGTGGCAACTTGAACGGCGCTGTTGTGGAGATGAAACCACCGGGTGGTGGTACAGCGGCGTCACCAGCTGCGGTAACAATAACGCCGACAGCAGATCCAGCTGACCCACGTTCGGAGGAGAAGGCAGACGACGATGGTTTTTGTTGTGGTTCGTAAGCGATGAGACCACAAAACAAAACATCGAATGTGTTATCTAGGTGCTATCTAGTCGCAAGAAGCACACTGGCAGGTTCACGATCCACAGCCAGACTGACCGGCTCTCATTGCGAGGGAGAACATTCTGCTACCAATCAATAGCGAGGTTGTCTGTAGTGATTTATTAGTAGGCATATAGCCTGTAACATCCTCCCTTTCGTATCAGATTACAAGTCTAGTCTCACTGGCTTCTTTATTTCTCGACCGTAACGGGATGTGTTTGCTTGTTGATTTGATGTAGTTTGCTGCATTGGCATATTTTGTTGTTCTAGCCTTGCTCCGACATCGGTGACGACTTCTTGAATATCCTTGCGCTTATTGTTGTTGCCGTCGCCGCTGTTGTCATCGTAGTCGCAATTGCTTCCATTCATTTTCCTCTAAGTGGACGCAGTTGAGCTCTGTTTCGCCTGAGACGTATGCCTTGTTGTTTCAATTACGGCGCGACTCCCAATGTTTCCCTGTTGGTACCAGATCTGTTCACCCACAGCCAACGGACGTAGTGCGGTAGTACCTCTGTCGTAAATGCTTTGGCGGTTGCCGCGTTTTCCTGCAGTGTAGCCTGTCTAACTTTCCATGCCTCATGTGCATTCACTGGAAGCACCTTTCCAGGAAGTCTAGAACGTATGCGACGCCCTTGTGCCAGTTCTGCGGGGGTATCCGGAAGATGGTGTTGTTCTCAGGGTCAGTAGTGCCTTGTCGATGTCTTGATTTGCTCGTTTCGCCTTAACAATCACTCCCTTTACTGTTTGAATCATTCGCTCAATCATGCCATTTGCTCGCGGATAATTTGGGGAACTTGTCGGATGTCTAACTCCCCAATCTATCAAGAATGCGTTTACTTCTTTGCTGCAGAATGGGGGCAAGGGGGGTCCGACATGAGGTAAACAGGTATGCCTTGCGTTCTCCACCACTTTGCCAATACCCTGACAACGTTTGCTGCTGATGTGGACGTCATTTTTCCAATTTCAAAATCTTTTGAGAAGTAGTCGACAGCCGGCATATACATGAGGCATCTGGCATAGCTTTGACATGCCATGCAGTTCTCAATCTGTTGTTCAACGTCATTGGTCGAGCCGGGCGAAAATACGCTTTGTCGTGCGAGTCGGAGTGCTCTTTCTTTACCTTGATGGGCTGCGTGCAACGCAAGTAGCACCTTTTGACGCTCGATCATCGGTATCACCAAACGAGTTCCACGATACACAAGCCCGTCCTCTTCCTGAAGCTCATGCCGCACATTCCAAAAAATCCGCGCTTCTATTGCGCAGCTGGATCTATGAGACGGTCCCTTGGCGATGTATTTCTTTATTGCGCTCATCGTTGGATCCTGTTCCGTAGCGAGCTTCATTTGGGCGCTGCGATCATCTGAGAGCGAGGTGCAGGAGAACACGGCGGCATCTTGTTGTTCCATTTCTGGCGTGGCAATTTCTGAATCGGGTTGCGGGGGATCGCGACAGCGTGTCGGCAATATACAAACATTTTCCTGGAACGTACACAACTTTAAACTGATACGGTAGGAGCCTAAGGAGCATTTTCTGTATTCGGGGTGAGAGTGACGGCATTTCTTTATGCACAATAGCCCTCAGCGGGGCATGATCACTTTGCACAGTAAATTCCTTCCCGATGACGAAGTAGCGAAACGTTCGCAGGCAAAGACGATTGCGAATAGCTCCTTTTCAATCTGTGCATATTTCTGTTGTGTTTTGTTAAGACTGGCAGATGCATAGGCGACTGGTTTGTCTTCTTGCAAAAGGACAGCACCAATTCCGTGAGAGCTGGCGTCGACACTGAGGACAACGTCTTTGTTTGCGTCAAAGTGGGCTAATGTCGGGGACTTGCGGAGTTGTTCTTGAATGCACGTTCAGCTTCATTTGTCCATACAAATTCGACATTCGTACGGGTAAGCGCACGCAGCGCTGCGGTTCTGTTAGCCATATTAGGTATCAATATTGCCACATATGTGACCATTCCGAGGAATCGACGGACGCCCTCTGCATCTTTCGGTTGTTGCATGGCGTCAATGGCAGCCACGCGGCTGTCAGGTATTGCGACTCCATCCTTTGTTATGGTGTGTCCGATGAAACGTACCTCTTGTCGACAATATTGCAGCTTGGTTGCCTTCAAACGGAGTCCTATTTGACGACATCTGTTCAAGAATATGCAGAGATTCTTGTCGTGAGTCCTTTTGGCCTTGCCATAAATTACAAAGTCATCGATCAGATTCATTACGCCGGTGAGGTCTCCAAAATATGTGTGCATGACTTCAGCGAAACGTTCTGATGCATCCGAAATTCCAAATGGGAGTCTTGTAAATTGAAAATTCCCCCATTCTGTGGAAAACGTGCATATGTCACTGCTATCTTCGTCGAGAGGTAACTGCCAGAACGCAGATGAAGCATCAACAACAGTGTAGTACTGGGCACCTTCCAGTTGGGCTAAAAGCTCATCCGTTTTGGGTAATATGAAGCTTTTTCGCTTAATATGCGGATTTATGAGACGCGGATCCAAACATATTCTCAGCGATTTCTCATTTTTACGCACGACTACAATAGGAAGAACATATTTTGTTGGTCTCGTCACTCTTCTTTTTATCCCTTGTTGTTGCATCTCACTTAGTTTTTCTTTTATTTTATGTTTAAGATTGATGGGGAACCTTCTTGGCGAAACTTTTTTCATTGGGTGCATCCTCCTTCAGCTCAATGTGTTGCACCGCGTTAATTAGTCCGAGACCTTCGTTGAATACATCGGCATAGTCTCGAATCAGCTGTGCCGCTTCTGATTCCAACGCGTCCACCACGGCATCTTTGCTCTGCTCCTGTGGGTGGAGACGCAACACTAATCCGATCATTTCTGCGTGTGCTGCACCGAGAATGGGTGGCGCTGCTGTGTTTATAACATATACTTCAATCATATGCTGTTGTGATAGACCCGGGATGTTAACTTGAAGTTTGCAGGTTCCCACTACATCTAATTTTTGTTGACTGTATGAAATTACCGATCTCGTTGTTGTGTCTATTCTCGGTTTGTTTCGTAGTAACTTGTAACAGCGATGTGGAAGAACAGAGACTTCCGCACCGGTATCGACTTTAAACTCGATCTTGTCAACTGCGTTACATTTTAATGACTGCCACTATTTATTGGCACTCTTGTCATTTCGCTTGGTTATGCCACGCAGCTGGTGCAATCCAAGCGACCATAATTTAAGCATATCAGCACTGAGCTCATCAACCGAACCCTGCTGCTGTTGTTGATACGTTTGCTGAAAGGTACCTTCTTCTTCTTGGACGTTGTAGACCGGCCTTTGTGAGGAGCATACCGACTTGTAATGCCCTTTCCGATGGCAGCGGCTGCAGACGACGTTGTGTGCACGGCACGCTCCATTCTGATGCGATCGGCATCCTCTTCTACATATTGGCTGCACGTATCGAAACGGCGTGGTTCCTTCTCTCCATTCACCGCGGTTGTTGCCCTCTTGCTGTCGTATTCCCTGTTGCTGTGGTTGCCATGAGGATCTGCCGGGCCGGAGAGATGTAATTGCATCCACTGCGGGGTTGATTGGCGAGTGTTGGCTGTTGCATGACCTATTTAAAACGCTTTCGATGCGCTGTGAACTTTGATGACGCTTTGCACATTCAAGAGTGTCTTTCATTGTAGGCTTGCTTACTGTATTCATGATAACATGTCTTTGTTGTTCTGTCCACTAAACCAATTGTAAACAGCGCTGACGTTACTAATGGTGTGCAATTTTCGCAAATTTCACACTCTTTGGCCTTACGTTGCAGGGCATCACTGAAACTCGTCGAGCGTCATGCTGTCTTGTCGCAGCGTGACGAGCTGGTGTAGGACTGTGTACTCTGTTCGTGTCCTTTTGCAGTTCTTTACTTATGAGTTTGGCCAGGGCACCGTACGTTGTACTCTCCTCAATTGCAGTTGGATCGGATTCCTGAGCTTGCTTTAGTATTAGTGAACACTGCTCACCGGCGTAGGCAAGAAACACATGTCTCTGGAACGGTGGTTTTTTTTTCTCCAGCTCCGCGGCACTGGCATAACTTTCGAATTTTTCGAACCACAGAACAAACTTATGATACCGAGCACTGGCATCATTGCATTCGAATATCGGCAGAGCCGGAAGAACAATTGAGCTAGCCATCTTATTACTCAACTTCTGACACCATGTTATCTAGGTGCTATCTAGTCGCAAGAAGCACACTGGCACGTTCACGATCCACAGCCAGACTGACCGGCAATCGATTTGTGCAGCGTCCTCCGACGTGAGAGAGGGCTCTCATTGCGAGGGAGAACATTCTGCTACCAATCAATAGCGAGGTTGTCTGTAGTAATTTATTAGTAGGCATATAGCCTGTAACAGAATGCAGCGCGGAAGTGCAACAGATGGCATAGGCGGATTAGAAGTGTATGCTAGACCTGCGAAGATCTGCGCCTTGAGAGTGGCACGATTGGCGCAGAAGACATCGGCGGTCGGGTTGCAAGCCTGGCTTACTGGCAAGGGCATAACTGTGAAAGCAGTTTGGAAGCTACATACACATGGTAGTGATGCTGTGTTCTGTGTGGTGGTGCGTGACGAAGATTACGCAAACTGTTGCAGAAATAAATTCTGGCCAAAGGAAAGCCTGTTCCGTCGCTGGGTTGGGGACGTCCCCTACGAGAAAATGGTTAAGGAGAGTTTTAGTGCGCCTGGCGGTCCAAGCCCCCGTAAGTGACTGACCAGTTCTAGAACTGCAAACGTAGTGGCAAACATACCTCTACGAGTGCTTCTCTGGAATTGTGAGGGACTTAAGGGGGCAATGGATCTTGCACGTGATGACATGTTTAGGTTGGTTGACATTGCACTCCTCACGGAGACATTTCAGCGGGACGAACTGCATATCAATGGTATGCGGGGCTTTCACCAGCTGGCTGTCTCATCTGCGGGAGGTCGGGGAAGACCTGTGGGTGGGTTATCTATCTACCTACACAAACGCTTTCCTCCGATGCAATGCGTCAGGAAAGATGAATACTGCGTGGTGCTCTCCTCTGGGAGGGTAAACGTCGCTGTATTCTATTTCCCACCCACTTTCGGTTCTGCAGAGGTTGCTGAGACGGTAAGCTTTGGACTTTCAGAGGTAAACCTGACCATGCCAACTATCGTCGGCGCTGATTTCAATGTCAGAATCGATTGTGGGGCCAACGATGATAAAGGCGAGGTGCCTTAATCATATCTTTATACCATCGACCTGTTGTTTCACAACCTTGTCAGCCGTGAAATTGAAAGCTTCGATGTTCTCGATGAAGCGGCCCGAAAACACCAACCAGTGTTGGCCGTTGTCGATGTTGCCGGTATTTGGCGAGACTGACATAATCCGCCGCGCTGGTCTGCAATGAGACGGATTAATCTATCTCTTTTGGACAGAACGGTGGGCGGTCTTGAGGTAAGCCCTGACATCGATACCACCTGTGACCAGCTGGAGAGGACGATGAGAAGTGCAGTGAAGTGGAAAAGGTTATGGCAGAAGAGATCACGCCCGTGGTACTCTCGAGCCTGCTACCTAGCCCACGTTGAAGTGCTCGAACTCCTGCGCCAAGCAAGAGCCAAAGCACCATCATCACTGCAAGCCAGGCGGGACTACTTTGAGCATAGAAAGGCCTATATAAGACTCTGCTATGATCATAAAAGGGAACATGCGAGGCGGGAGGAACGACGGCTGCTTGAAAGAGCAGAACGAGAGCCCTCAGCCTACAGCGACCTCGTAGGGCGGGGAATCCGCTTAGTGACGGACACGTAAAGAGCCACCTAACTAAACTTTTATTCAGTCGTGACGTTGCGACCGTATCTCCAATCGTACAGCATCCGCTTACATTGGAGCAGCACAACATGGAGGAGGTGTGCCAGGTCCTACGGTCACTCCCGAAGAGAAAGAGCTCAGGGCCCGATCAGGTCTGCTATGAGCATTGGATCCAGTCACTCCCTCTCCTGGCAGAAACTCTTTGTAAGTTATTTAATGAAATTATAAAGAGGGGGCGGATGCCTAAAGTCTGTCATGTTGCCAGGCTTTCTCTTCTGTTCAAGAGTAGGCATGGTGATGACCAAATCCGGGAGGATCCAAATCTCTACCGTGGAGTGGCGTCAGAACGCACATTGAAGAAGATTTTCTGTAAGTTGGTGATTCGGCGGATTGAGCACGTGACTGAAGAGGCACTTCCACCGGAGCAATTCAGTTTTAGGAGAGGCCGAGGCACTCGTGATGCAATCCACGTTCTCCAGTCAGAAATCGAGCGAGCTGTGGCACAACCCAGAGGTCATCTGTATGCAGTCTTTATTGACTGCGTCAAGGCCTTTGACAAAGCCCCTCGCTATCTGCTGGTTGAAGCATTCCAACGAGCAGGAGTTGGTGGCTCTCTCCTGAGTGTAATAGCAAGTTTCTTTGAGGAGGACACCTTGTTGGTAGACGGTGAGCAGGGTGTATTGGAGATTAAGCAAAATGTGGGAACTCCGCAAGGAGACCCGCTAAGCTGCGTCTCGTTTACACTTCTCCTTGCTGACCTCGTCGGTTACGTCCGACAGGAGTACCAAAAAGCCGTGGTGATGATGTATGCAGATGATATCGTGGTCGCTCATCGCGACCTAGGTGCCATCAAGCGCATTACCTCTATGATAGAGGCGTTCCTTGTCTCGAAGGGACTTGAGATAAACACCAGGAAGACCAAAGCCATGAAATTCAGGCGTGGAGGTCGATTGGCTGCCAGAGACGTTATACGTTGCTGCGGCCAACCATAGGAGTTTGTTAACTCTTTCCAGTATCTTGGCCTTCGAGTTCATTATAGGGAACGACGTTCACAGCGCATATAAACGAAACAGTACGGAAGGCACTTGTCTCTCTTTACGGGGAAGTAGGCAATGTCCGAAGACTGTCCGTTTTCTCAGCAGTGAGGCTCTTCATGCTTAAGATTGTTCCGGGGCTGATGTATGGCCTTGACAGGGTGTGGAACCACCTCACACTGGCGAATTTTAACCAGTTTGAGAGGTGTTTCTCGTTATATATGAAGCGGGTGCTTTGCTTGTCTATTCAAGCAAGGAGCCGCTTTGTGTATCTCATGTCAGGTTGTCCACCGGCTACTGAAACAATCCGACTAAGGCTGAAGATGCCGCGTACAGTACCATACGAATGTTTCATTTCTGAATGGGAAGCTAATGTCGAACAGGCCAGACGGGAGGTCGGTGGTTTGGACGTTTTCAATGCCGTGCACCTTTGGTCTGGTCCTGCATGTGACAGTCGCCACGTATACCTGGTATGTTCAAACGCAGCTTTTCATGAGGAGTTGTGCACCTGTCGGTTCTGCCTGCAGAGATGTGCCAAGTACCATGCAGTGGAATGCACAGCGCTGAACAAAACATCGTTGCACTACTTCTCTCGCCGAAAGCGTGAAGAAGATAGAGTATTATGAAGAAACATCTTTAACTGCATATTATACTCAATCTGAGTGAAATAAATATAATTGAATTGAATTATTATCATTATGTTCATGTATCACAACACTAATATATTAATTATATAACATCATTGTTATTGCTCGAGTGTCGCTGACCACTCAACATCATTTTGGCGTTGCCTCTCTGGAGCTCCAATGACACCCTGTGTCGGAGGAACGCGGTTGATCTTGGCTCCGCTGTGGCCTCAAAGAGCTTGTTCCCAAGCTCTTTCGTCAGTTTGAGTGCATCCTTGCCCCAAACGCCAGATGACTCGAGACCAAACGCCATTACCACATAGGTCCTCAAGAAGATGCGCGTATAGGCGCCGTTTTTGCATCTCCCGTTGGTGAATGATGTGGCCGACGCCCGCGCTGGCTAGTGCACGATATCCTAGGGCGTACGTGTCAGAGACAGTGACGTCTCATGCCAGCGGCCGATTACGGTCCCAGTCCCGGCTCCTCTGCAATCCACCTATCAATGACGTCCAGGGCTTGCCTAAAAGCGCGCCCGAGGACGTAATTGATGGCATCGTGGCGGCCTTGCGTAAGCCCCGCCAGCTTAGCGCAGCTAAGCCGGTGCAGGCCGCGTCCATCCACTGTTCCACCGCATAGACATTCCTCTTCCTCAAACATGGCAATGCCAAGTCTAAGACCACTAGCGGCACGGAACTGGTCGTCGGCCAGCTTACTGCCTACGAGCTCGGAGGGAAACACGTCGGGCCACGCTCCAGCGGCGTCGGATGAGACCGCTTTCGGTCTAATATTGTCTACATCTAACTCGCAGGCCGACAAAAGAGTTAAGTGGGTAGCTTGAGTGGCGATTTGGTCCCCATCCCTTTCTGTCTAGTGACCTGTTCCTCAGAAGAAGGACAAGACTGACGCGCGTTCCAGAGCCGAACGGCGTCTTGTTGGTGGCTGATGGATCCGCCGGGCAGTAATGGCTACTGCGGAGGCGCAGCTATGTGACGAGGCCAGGAAGGCGAGCAAAGCAAGATCCGTGGCCGAGCGAATGCCCATTCCACCCAGCCGGACCGGTAGGCTTGCCTGCGTCCATGCCTTATCCTCGAGCGTCAGGTGAAGGATGTTTTCCAAGGCTCTCCTCACCTGGTCGTCAAGATCCAAAATTTCTGACGGCAGAAAGAAGGCAGGTGAAGTCCGTAGTACGTACAAGACCTTTTTCACTCCATTGCGTGCCGGAGCAGAAAGTAGGCTTGATGTCTCCCGAGATGTCCCAGCCGCTGGAAAAGCCGGGAGAGCTTGTTGTTGAATTTCGCGATTACCTGCTGTCTGTCTTCATCTTTGAAACCCTAAAAGAAAAGCTCGCATTTAGAGGGGTTGAGCTGCAGCCAGCTCCATTGCTCAAACGCTCTAAGATCTTTGATGTCTCTGTGTAACACCGACGGATCGAGGGAGAACAGAGGGGCCCTGCATTTCGCCTGATTGACGTACTGATGCAGAAGCAGGCTAAACGCAAGTTGAGCCGCTGCGTCCCCCTGCTGACAACCGGCTGATAACGTGATTTCAGTCTCACTGAACATCAGGGGAGTCGGCCTGCTATACGCCTGGTGCATCATTGGATAGAGGGCTGGGGCGTGCTCGCCGTGGATAGCCATTACGACAGGGAGCACGACGCGCGCAAAACAACACACCTATGGTACTGTGTACTAACAAAAAAAAAGCAAACAACAACACAACGTTTCGAACAGTGACTCCAGAACGTAGCCGTGATGACGTCAGCGGGGTGAGTCACGTTCCGTTGAGCTCCTGAAAAGGTACTGAAAAGCCGAGGTTTTTCGTGGAAATTTCGGGGCTGCTAGTGCATAGTCGACCTATCCTGACCCAGAAAGCAATAACGTGCGCATGAATAGAGTTTAAACGTGAGAAAGTGATAAATTTGCGTGATCTAGCATCCAAGTGAGCGGCGACGGCGTTCGAATTCGAACGTGAACAACCGAAAGTAAATAAAGAGCTAGAAAGCTTAACAACTAGTGCATTTTAAAAATTACGTATCGCGAGTGCCAACATCGGTTCGGCCAAGCCACCAGGATTCTGAGAAGGTACGGATAGCCTCGAAGGAGCGCCTAGAAAGTCCTTATCATGTTCTCTCTCCCTCGCGCCCCGAAGGCGGAGGGAGAGAGAACGTGATAAGGAAGGACAGTGAAGTAGCTAAAGTGCGAAGTGGGGGCTTAAAAGCAACAGTATCGGACGGATCTTCATCTCTCAAGGGAAGACTGGGGAGGGGTTGAACACCCCCCTAGTGCACGTAACAACTAAATTATAGATTTTAGTTAAAAAAGGTGCATTTGAGAACCCATCACCGACGAGGAGAGTGAGGTGGTGTAAAAGTGCGAGTTCGGCCGTAATGCCATAACGCCGAATAGCCCGTTTCAAAACACGTCGGAAGATTGGTTGAACGCCCCGTTGGAGTGAATAAATACCGAGAACGGCATTTGCCGTAAATCTGTTTTTTGAGGACACAGCCATAAAGGAGCTGACAGATCTCCGTAGACAGACAGGGAAGCAGCGGACCACAACATGAAAGCAGCAATGGACGAAGACGAGGAAGAACCCAAAAGAGGCAAGAGATCTACTCGCGCGAAAAGGACTCTTGAGGCCTCGCCTGCTACAAGTAAGCCCGGCGCCAAATATTGCGATGCCTAGACAACTAGCAGGAGGAGCGGAAGAAGCTGACAAAACGAAAAAGCGAGTAAAGAAGCGCAAGACGGACAATGAAGAGGAGACAACGTGGGACTCTGAAGCAAAGAGATTTGTAAGCTGAAATTAGGTTTGAAAGCTCTTATGCTTAACAACACGAAAATAAAGATTAAGGACGGAATTGCAGCTATTCTAAACAAACTGGAGAAGCTACAAGCGATAGGGAAAGCATGCCCTGTCGCTTTTTATGTATGTGAGAAGTGTGAGAAAAAGAAAGGCAACAAGGCGGGTACACAAACCAGTGGCCCAGTAGATATCTAAGAAAAAAGAATCGCTAACAGCATTAAAAAACGGCTGAGCGAGGCACTGACGACGGATGAGAGGTAAAGCTATTACAGGAGAAGTGGCCCCAGCAGGCATACACTAGAAGCCAAAGGTCGCAGAAAGTATCATAGTCAGCAAAGACGTCAGGGCGATATTGGTGAGGGAAGGCTGCCAAAAAGATCTGGCATTGATGAAGAGGTAGCAGCACCGTTTCCGGATACTAGGGTACTCAAATAACTCAAGACAGCAAAAAACGGCATGCTTGGTAGATTGGGGTAGGGGAATGCTGAACGCAGATGAGATAGTAGAACCAGAGGCGAGTGATATCGACCCAAGGATACTCCAGCCATTGCACGACCGTGTGACAGGCTTTAACAAGCGGGTAAAAACTGGGAGTTCCATAAAGAAGATTGCCTTCTGCTTCCCGGAAGAGCTAACGCAGACAGCGAGAAAAGTAGTAGAATTCCAACTGGCAAATAGCACCATTTAGGCAGATATATTCGCGCGAGTCAAGCCAAGACAAAAGAAAAAAAAACAAAGCAAGAAGCGAGAGAAAAAACGGCTGAAATAAGCACAGTGGTAGTGGCAAAGCATCAGGAAAAATCCTGCGCCGAGACCCTCAAAGAGCTTAGAAAAACAGTCAACCCGGAAAGCTCGGGAGTTGAAATAAGGAAAAAAAAACGGAAGCCTCAGAATCAAAATAGAGAAAACAGCAGAGGGAGGCCGGCATGCATTCCTAGCAAGTATAAAAGGCAAGACGAACCTGGATGCACAGCTGAAAACACGCAGTATGAAACTAATATATAAAGATCTCGACGAAGTCGCGACCTCCGAGGAGATTCTGAAGGCGATGAAAGACACACTGGGCCTGAAAAAGAGCGATTTAATTATGGCCGAAGAACACGAGAAAAGGCAAATGTGGTAGATACGCCGGCATCTACCTAAACAGGCAGGATGGGTTGGATCTCGCGAACAGGGGGAGGCTGAAAGTAGGTTGGATACAGTGCAGAGTATCCAAGTGGCCTAATCTTCCTAGTTGCTATAATTGTCAGAAGATCGGACATAGAGCAGCAGACTACAAGGACCCAATATTGAAGTAAGATTATGTCACAAGTGAGGACAAACCGGGCATATAGCAAGGATTGCACGGAGAACGAGAGGCAATGCTATGCATGCCAAGAAAGGGGCACTCAGCAAACTCGATGGCATGCTCAGCGTTCAGAAAAGGAATCGAGGAGCTACAAATGCAGGTTAAGACGAACCGAATGGGGCGACCGAACGCCCCGATCGCACTCTCACGGGAGCAGACGATCACCCCCAGCAAAGACCCAACAAGTGCCGTCGAGAAAGCCCAACCTAAACCGGGAGACCCAACCAGGGTAGCCGACGGAGAAGGATGGAAAATCCAAGGTCGGAGAGGTGCCGTCAGGAGCCGAGATGGAGAAGACAAAAACTAGAAATGACTAGAAAGATCAAAGTAATACAAATGAACGTGGCGCGATCGTGGGGGGGCTCACGACATGCTTGAGGTGACGAAAGAACGAGAGAAGCGAATACCTGCTCAGCGAGCCAATTAAAAATGGCTTGCTCGTAGGAGAGGGAGTTACTGCTTTATCGACAAAAAGGTGACGGTGCCGTGGGGTTGATCCAAGGCTCCCCGTAGAAGCAGAAGGATCAGAAGAAGAATGGGTCTGGGTTGAACTCGAAGAGGGACCCGTGGCATTCAGCTGCTATATATTCCCGAACTCAGGCCGGCAGGGCTTTACAAGATTCTTGGACAGCCTGGGGGAATAGATCGAATGACAAAAAAGGCGAAACAAATTTTGGTGGGAGGAGACTTCAATTCGGCGGCACAATAATGGGGTAGTAGAGAAATTGGAGAGCCTAGCCGAACATAGCATAGTCCTCTACAGCGATGGGCGGGAACCAACATTCGTCCGAGAGGGCCAGGCCTCCTTTATAGACCTCACCTTCGGGACCGAGCACACGGTGGGAACAGCTTCGAAACTGTAGAGTCCTGGAGGAAGATACCCAAAGTTGATCATGCAGTCATAGGGTTTGGGTACGGGGACGAACGTGACTTGCAGAAACGAAATACCCGCCGAGCAGCGTGGCACGCAACTAAGTTTAAATCTGGAGGAGAAAGTCAGAGCACGGGTCCAAATGCTCCGAAATGAACGACAGGAATGCATCCAGAGGCGGTATCGGCAGACGTCTGTGAACTGGCGTCTACCGATGCCACACACGAATCCCCCCAAAATACTGGTAGACACCAGAAGTCTCAACTACCAGGAGATCGTGTACCAAGGCCAGACGAGCACTTGGCCAGGGCAAGGACAAAGGGAAGAAGCACCGAAGAGCGTGGCAGAGACTTAAAGATGCGAGAAGAAGAAGCTTAGAAGGGCAATTAAAAGAGCAGAAGTGACACCTAGAAAGAACTCGGCGAGAAGGTGGAATATGATGTATGGGGTCAACCCCACAAGATTGACGTAGACAAGCTAAGGAAGCCTACGCCAGCACTGCCAAAAGACCTGGTTGAAGCGTCAGTGAGGAGGCTCTTTCCGTCTCATACCGAACCCAACAGTCCGGTGAGAACCGGGAGCGGGGAGGTCATTCCCCTAACCTCACCCGAGGAAATAAAGCGGTGATTGAGCGCCTTCCGAAAAAAAGCGTCCGGGCCAGACGAAATCCCTGCAGAGGCCATTAAAAGTCTTCTGCAAGAGAAACCAGAGGTCTTAAGAGAATCGCAAACAAGATTTGGACCCGAAGGACAGTGCTCGAAGGAATGGAAGAAAGCCATCTTGGTCCTTATCAGGAAACCAGGGAAGCCTCACACGGACCCCAGGGGGATATCGACCAATATGCCTCCTGGACACGATAGGCAAGGTTTTTGAGATAATGGGAGCTTGGGGACAAGGGGGCTTTGCAGATTCACAGTACGGCTTTTTTGTTAAAGGAGATCTACAGAAATGGCGGTCGAAAGAGTTTTACATGAGGCCCAGAGAACAGAAGGAGAAAAACAGTGGTCCAGAGAGTTGTGTCTTGTCGTCTTACTAGACGTACGGAACACCTTCAACTCACTGCCCTGGCAAGTCATCATATACGTCATGTTCAGATATTCAGATCTCGGAGTAGTACCTTCAAAGACTGGCTGCTTTATACTTAAAAAACAGAGTGGTAATTACGGAGAAGAGAGTTTCCTATGTCAGCTGGAGTTCCCAAGGGGTCCATCCTAGGCCGCTTCTCTGGAACATGGCTACAACGGAGTGTTGAACGTAGCCCAAATGAAAGGAGTGCAGACGATCGCATACGCCGACGATCTGGCCATCATAGTCACAGCTCGGGACTCGTGCCTCTTGGAGTGGAGGGACCAGCAAGCGCTGAACCAGGTGGAAAGGTAGATGCAACAGCACGGGTTTGAACTAGCATCGGAGAAAAGCAAGCTGTGATGCTAGTGGGAAATAAAGCCCACAGCAAGCCGACTCGAGTCAGCAAAGTACCTAGGGTACAGTCGATCGTGCTCTCACGGGAAACGCGCACATCGAGAAGGTGACGGCGAAGGCAGCTATGGTTGTAAACACCCTAGCCAAAGTGCCGAGAGCCAGAGGAGCATTTGAAGGCAAGCGACGGCTTCTCGCGAGAGTGGCCGAGTTCATAGTTCTTTACGCTGCGCCAATTGGGGACCCATCGCGATAAAAAGAAACGAAAACCGCGTTAAGCTGTTGAGAATACGAAAGATGGCGATAAGGGTAACAAGAGCATACAGGACAGTAGAGACCATGGCCGCAATAGCCTTGGCTGGGCTCATTCCCTGGCCAATGCTGATAGACAAGAGGCGTCGACTGACAGAAGATCCCAGTCGAGGAAAGCAAGAAAACCGGCAAGAAACGCTTCGAAATAGCAGCAGGAATGGAGCAAACGCAGGCAATCTCGGAGCGTGGACAGGCACCTATCCCGGACTGACCGTATGCTTTAGCGGGGGCCACGGGGAGACGACGTACTACCTGATCCAAGTGCTGACGGGCCAT
>QVRM01001865.1:0-27500 GCA_003439945.1 Dermanyssus gallinae | reverse complement strand
GATCGCTCACGCGGCACGTTCGCGGCTTAGATAGGGAATGCGCTGTATATCAGGGTACGTCTAATCGCAGAAAGTGTATAGTCGAAATCCAGAACAGAGATGCCTTCCTGGAGTTTAGCACATTACTAAACTCCAACCGATGTATAACAACGCCGAATACTTGCTGTCTGCATAGTAATCCGGCCGTTTACCGATTCATGTGTGTTTGACGGTAAACGAGTACTTTAAAAGACACACATAAAGCTACGCCCAATCACATGAATGCTCGCAAATCGCTCGCTTGACGTATGGGCCTATTTGTACCCGCTTAATTGAATTAGGCCACCGTCTTAAAATTCCATGTAATTCAGTGCATTGTGTCGCACATCTCTTTATGAAATCTTATATATATAAATATATATATATACAGTAGTGATGGCGATGCTTGCTTGATATTTCTGTAGTATCTCCAAAGCGGGAGCGCGATGACGATGGAACCATTTAGACGCTATCGTACCACAGGCATATCTTACCCTTTTTACGAGTGTCAAAAATATGATTGTACTGCATCGCAAACCTACAGTATGGTGCTACAGTTTATTTTGTTATTACTGATAGCGTCATTCACAACGCGTACTGACTCCTGCTGTTGCTCTAGCTTATTATCCTGTTCGCCGTTATTGCTGGCATAGCACATTACGTAGCCAACGATGTTGTTGGTATCACTAACTCCAACTCTGCAGGGGTGCCATTTTGGAATTAATTCCGTTTTGTATTGTCATTATATGACAAAGGAAATACGTATATGGTAAAAACGGTCTTCAAAACATTCCGTGAATTAATCGATGTCACCTATGGCTTTTCACTAATCGACTAGATCATACTAGATCGCGGATGAGAGCAAACAAAGTATAGGACAACTAGTAAACATAATAAGTATCAGGTAATTATTTTACAAGTAGACGCACCAACAATACTAGCGTATAATTATGTCACTTGTTGCCTATATTTAGAAAATAACTGTACGTATACATACTATCAACATATATCTTATATCAACACTGTGATGCGTTGTGCCCGATATTACTAATACTTCTAACGCAACAGCAACAGCGAGATAACACCAACGATAGCTGTGTACTGACTATACGGCAAACATTAAAGTGATCTACACTAACACAAACAGCACAGCAAAGCCAGCAGCAGCAACAACAGTAACAGCTGCAGCAAGAACGGGTGCAACACAGCATACATAGTGAACAGTCGCCGCAATACAGCAACGACAACAATAATTATTTTAATAGCAGCAACACCTAAATTGACCTTGGCAAATAGCAGGCGACGACGACGAGGCATCGTGCTCAGTGTGCTTGAGGACCTTGATTTTTCCTCTCGTTGGAAAATGTTGCAATTTTGCTGCAAGACTTTTAACGAGGCCACGACGATGCAGGCAGATGTAGATAGATGAGGCAGCCCCTACCAGAGCACAGCCGGGCTAGATAGTTGGCCAAATAATAAATAATATATATATATATATATATATATATATATATATATATATATATATATATATATATATAGCAGTGTGTGCATATATGGCTTGTTGTATAAGAGCTATACAGAAGAAATCACATCAGCCATCAGATGCGGCTCGTCGCACCTTTGCTACTTACTACTAGTGCTACTTCAATCGTTACTACTGCGGCGATGGGTGGTAGTCTGATTTTGGTCATCCGGCCGGCGGACGTTACAGCAACCGCACAGCTGATATCAGCAAACGGCAGCAGCAACAACATTATCATTAACATCGAAAAACAACGGCAACAGCTATTGTAGCGGCGATAGCAATAGCAGTACAAACAGCCAATCCAACAATAGCACCACCAACAACAAAAACAACATCAGCAAAAGTAACAGCAGCCACAATGTAACAATGAAGATAGCACTACTAACAACAACAATAGCATTAACAACAACAGCATTAACAACAACGCCAATAACAACAACAACAACAACAGCAGCAACAACAGCAGCAACAACAACAACAACATCAACAGCAGCAACAACAACAACAACAACAACAACAACAAAGATACCCCTTAACACGCACTCACAGAAAACGTCCAGCAACAACAGCAACAGAGACAACAAAAACACTTCTAATGACAATAGCAACAGCAGCAGCAGCAGCAGCCGTAGCAACAACAACTAAAACTTCATCGTACAGAGAGCTTCGGTTCTCGCTTCCATGTCCTGTACAACGTTAATTAAGTTTGAGCTAACGTTTAGCCGAACGACGTGACTGCACCTATGATGATGATGATGAGGATAATGATGATGGCCACCCGATCTTCCTCAGCGTCTTTACGGTTTCGAGAGCAGTCTCTCTCTCCACGCATCTGGTCCGTATTGACGCTCACTCTACGTTTCACAACGGCGGCGCATGCAAGCGTTACTAATTCTCCAAGGCAGATCCGTCTCTCCGTACGAAAGCAGTAATTGCACTGCACATCGTCGTACTAGAGGCGTCAACAACAACAACAACAGCAGCAACAACTGCAGCAACAGCAACAACAACAACAACTGCAACAACAACAACAGCAACAATAACAACAGCAACAATAACAACATCAACAACAACAGCAACAATATCAACAGCAGCAACAGCAACATCAACAGCAGCAACATCAACAGCAACAACAACAGCAACAACAACAGCAACAACAACAGCAACATCAACAGCAGCAACATCAACAGCAACAATAACAACAGCAACAACAACAACATCAACAGCAACAACAACAACAGCAACAACAACAACAACAACAACAACGAGTGGTGCCATTAATTGAGCAAGCCTCTCGCCGCCTTTGTTTCTCGCTCCAGCCCCATCGTGTTGTTCACACCTTCGTCAAAACCGACACCTTTCAGAAACACGGAAAACTTTGATAACGTGTCGTCGTCATCGTCGTTGTTGTTGTTGTTGTTGTTGCTGTTGTTGTTGTTGCTATTTCTGTTGTGTGTGATCTAACGGAGAGTGTCTGACTGTCTGGTGGTGGTTGCTGGTGTGTTCTTGTCGAAGCTCTTCTGCCCACGAGAGTGAGACAGCTGACTGCTAGAGCTGAATTGCTATTTTCGTCAGCCAGACAACCACCGGCGGAAACAACGTCCGCCCGCCGCAGCATAGTATCAACACGGGCCGCATACAAGGCCGCTCACATTCATCAAATAGTCACTGTTGTATGCCGGTCTCTATCTCTTTCTCTCTCTCGGTTCGTTTCCCTTCCTTCCACAATATTTTCTCCACCTGTCCTTTATCATCATGATCTTCCGTTGTGTGTCTTTGCATTAGCCTGTTGTCGGGAACTCGGTTGTCACCATCGTTGTCGTCCCCTCATCCCATAAACATCAAAATTGCAATAGTTGTCGCCGGCCGAAATCTCGCTGTTAAGAATTTCTGCAAGGACAGTCTTTACAACAGCGGACCTCAGCAGAAAGGCCGTGCAAGCACACACAATATATATTATATATATATATATATATATATATATATATATATATATATATATATATATATATATATATATATAATATATATATATAAATTGTTTTTTACTTTCCGCTCTTTGAGCATTCTACAATCAATAAACATATATACCTCACCTATGGCATGAAACGTGATTTTGTTAATCACAACTTATGGATATAGTATACCTTATAATCAATTACGGTGATCAATCGGTTACACGATGTCCATATAAGACATATATGTTTCACAGAAAGCGAAGCTACAATCAGAATGAAGGTAAGAATTGACGCTAATGCTTCGTATGTCTTGGTAATAATAATGAACTATCTGATTATAGTTATCCTTTATGCGTAACATGTATACATGTCTAAATACATATTTACTAACGTTGTTGTTTGGTGATTAGTAACAAAACATGCGGGATGATAGTCAGGGATAGAGCTGATTGAAGGAGAACGGCAGAGACGCCTCTCCCACGGTTTCGATGTAATGCCAAAGTAATACCGAGCCTGGGGGGGGGTGAGGAGGAATCCGGGTTTGCGGGTTTGCGAGTCTCACACTAGTCACGCAGGCTGCTAGTGACGCATGTGCATCATGCATTACCAAAACCTCCCAGAACAAAAAAAAAAAAATTGTAACAAATGCTCAAATAAAGCACACACGGTAGGGCCATTTGTCAATTCCCTCTTAACAGTAAAAAAACATTAATTTTAGACCCATAGTTGAAGGTGGCGAGTAAATAATATTTCTCCTCTTTATTTCTCTCTCTATATATATATATACCACAGTCTAGTCAACGTTAATGTTCAGTTACTGGTTCAAAGAATAGCACGAGGAACAAAGTGTATTATTGTAATTACAATTGGCCTTCTTCTGTGATGCCCTTATGACACGTTGGTTGGCGTGAAGGAGCGTCAACACGTATATGTGAACACACGAATAGAAGTGCGAGACAATATCAGACCATATCGGTCAAAAAACTCGTCACGGACAGCCGCCACTACTAGGAGATAAAGCCCGTTCAATTACTATATTAATGCGCTCTTCTTGCAAAAAAAAACCCACCGTAGCCAGTACTCGTCTAGGAGCATACTGACCTTGTATGCTTACAAAAGTTAAAAAGCAATTATATCCTGTCCAATTCATGATGCATAAGTGGTCGCTAGCGGAGACCATTGAGACTCAAGCTTTAACGGCGGCACGCCCGACCTTCAACCCAAACCCTGGTAAACCGCAAAAAGGTCGTCTCGGCATACCGAGACCAATCCTATGAAATATAACCTATCGTAAAGTACTTAGACTCCTACAACCCCCGAGAGATTTTTCTGTTGCCTGTGCAGACGCTGGCACTGATCGTCACCGTTCGTGTCAATGATCTACTTAAAAGAACAGCTCTAGGGGCATGGGCTGAGAGTCGACAATACCTACATACACCTAGAACTAGCTCCACAAAAATGGAAGCAATATTTCTAAATGGCCTGAAACGCCGTCAATTAATTTAAACTTACGTTTAAAAGCGCCTCCTGCAAAACCTACACCTATGTGTAGTATATATATATATATATATATATATATATTTATATCTTTTTTTTTATATTTTTTTGACAACGTGGTTTATTATTGGAACTGCATCTTACAATGTTTGAGTTTTCACAAAAAGAATAATGTGATATAAAGATGAAAGACATAATAATAGAGTGAAATAATAAAAATTACATACTCCAACGATCGTATGTAACATCGCAAGTAACAGATTCACCACAGGGCGTGTTTCTATAACAGACAACCTCCACCTCAGCTTAGTCAGGCGTTCCTACAAGTCGCAATGCGATAAGCTGCAAATCTATCTGGTATTTTAACTCTCGTTTGAATAATCTTAGGGAAGGTAATATTTGATGTATATATATATATATATATATATATATATATATATATATATATATATATATATATTTTGTTATTATATTATTTTGGCTTTAATCTATCAGAAAGACGTTCCTACATTGACACTCGAATGAAGAGGCGACTATAATAGTAGCAACAACAACAACAACCGCACTGTAACGCTGTCTTCACCTGCACGAAGACAATAGCCATGAGCTGACCACGAGTGTCATGGAGAAACACGTTTAGTTCAAACGCCCGAAGCGTATCGAAAAGGCGTACAGTGACAGAGAACAGTCAAACTGAGATGTGGTCGTCGATTTTGTTTCTACAAACAACAAAACCGTTGAAATGAGTGCCTTTTTTCGGCGAGAAAACAAACGTCATTCAGCCAACGTCAGCCATTCAAGCGTTCAGCGTAACCGCCACGTCTATTGAGGTCATACAAATATAGTAGTCACTCGTACACGGGCCACAGCAGCAAGACAATCAACAACATACGGGGCATGCATGTTTGCTGTCGGCTTGATTAGTATAAGACAGGAATGAAGACGAGAAATATGGAGAAAAGTTCGATCTTTTCCTGCGGTTTGTTTGTTTGTTTTCATCGCTTGTGTCGTCGATACATCTTTCTATCTTTGTTCGTCTTCTGCTTTTGTACTGATGGCCAGGAAAGACTTCTCAGGAAAGAAGGCGCCATTCGCAAACAGGCCTTTTGTCTTATTGTTCCTCTATCTATGTGCTTTTCACTAATGCTGGTTTCCACGCATTGCTTTTTTCTGCCATGGAGTACCATAAGTTTTTCCGAATTAGAACGACGATATCGAATAGGCTTGCGCGCTATTGTCATTAGAGCTCGGAATTCGTCGTCGATGCGGTCATCAAGCTTGTACGACTGCCAAGGCTCTTAGACACCACTGTGGCAGACTAGCGAGCGACACAATTTCACTTAGTCTGTATAGCTTCTAATTCGACGCCGGTTGCTGAGTTGTTTTAGCTTGCACCATCTACAGTGCAGGCCTCCGCTGGTCAAATGACTTTTCGAGCTCATATATATACATATATATATATATATATATATAGAAAATATTGTGATGATTTATTAAACATTTCCAATACGTTTGGACACTCGGCAGTGCTCGCCTATATATATATACAATACAGTATATATATATATGTATATATATATATATATATATATATATATATATATATATATATATATATATATATATATATATATATATACTGTATTACTGTATATACCGGCGACCAGATTCAATACCAACTTCGCATGCCGACTGGATACCTTAAAGAAGCAAACTACAATGCAACCGTTTATCTGCAGCTCAACTAGTTCATCTGTGTTTGTCTCCACGTTGCCGACGTCACAGCCGAAAAGCCTGCGAGTGCGTAGCAAACTTATGTATTCTGTGTTTGCTAAACGAGCACCGCTGAACTAGTGGTAGCAGAAGCATCACGTCAACAGATAGAGTAGAAACATCACAATCACGACATCGCAACGCATCGCGTCGTGCAACCATCGCTCGTCGTCAAAAAACGTGCAACGTGCATCAATAAAAGCAGCATCACAAACCGGCACTCGGGCGCCGACGGCGCCAATCGCAGGATGCAATCAACCGAAACAATGGATCGATTGATCAAACGATCGAATAACTGACTGACTGATTGATTGATTGGTTGGTTGGTTGATGTTTTATTTTCGTCACTAAATACGATGGTGCACCCAGTAAACCCGCCAAACCTCCGTCAACACCTCATGGGCAGGGCGGGCAAGCGGGCGTGCGTGCGTGCAATCGGATGGTCAGTCCGATAATAATAATAATGATGGCAAAGAAGAGACTGAAGGCCAAGCGTATGTCGATGCGGACGACAACAAGAACAAGTATGAGCACGACAGTGTTCGCAACAACAATAACAACTGCAGCAACAACAACAATAACAACAGCAGCAGCAACAACAACAATAAAAATTGCAACAATAAAAACAACAACAATTAGTATGAGCACGACAATTATTGCAACAATAAAAACAACAACAACAACAACAACAACAAGTATGAGCATGACATTGATCGCAACAACATTTACGGAGACGAAGAGGAGACAGAGCAGCGATGTGGGCGTGAAAGTCAGGGAACTCAAAATAACAACGGCATTCTTTTACTTGGGGAAGTAGAAGAAGCCGGAAAAGGGCCGGAACAACAGGACAGTAAGTAAAATCGAAATGCAAATAGGAATGTAATGAGCTGCACACTCTACAGAAACCCTCAATTCCTAAAAGAGAAAAAATCTCTAGGCAACACAAATAGCGACCCCATGACACAGCCGACAAGAGCGGGAACATTCTCTCTTGGGGGGGACAGGGGGGAATGTCATCGAAGATAGGAGTTTTGGCAATACTATATAGCAGACTAAATACACTGACAATAAACTTTAGCAATTTTTGTATTCATGTGATTTGTTCTTAACTGTACACCACTTAATCAGAAAAAGTGAACCTCTCTCGAACATTATCTAACATTTTGAAAATGCGTTACTCCAACCAACTGACTTCGCAAATTATCTAAATTTACAAAATTGATCAGATCGCCTGTGTATGCTTACTCGTCCGCAACACTCGTCAACCCTGCTCATAATATAATTTGAGCAGTCAAACGAACTGCAAACATTACGGAATATTCATGACAAAAATCATGGACGATATAATGCTGACATTCTGAACAGTGGCAAACTCCAAAGCCCGCTGACGTATTTTTTCTGCCCATCCGGTTTCGACCCAGATAATAACGGTGTCACTCGTCAAGATCTCTGGCGCCTATTTACATCATGTATGCTTTAAGTATTATGAATCAACGTCAAGCACATCCTGCGTAATCTTGAAATTCCCCAAAGACACGACTTCTTAGACAACTACCCATTCTACGTTTCCATGAAATTTGATTGACAGAGACCAGTGTGAGCCTAGAATTAAAACATTTATAAGTAGGTTGTTTCCAATTCGACTATCTTCCATCCCCTACAGGCTTGAAACTCATACAAGGCTATATCTTCAATGTACCAAGGGCCGGACATGTTGAGATAAATAGAGTTGTTGGGGACAACAGTCCTTGTGGCAGCATGGCCGTTGACTCTCACCAGTGTAGTTTATCATCTATTGGCAATGAGCATCGATCAAAGAAAATTCGATCTACAACAGGGGCCGAACCGGCGACACCCCGGCAGATGACAGTCGTGACTAGCGCACTAGTCTCCCAGACCACGCGGCGACACACCATTGTGAGCCGGGGCATTTAGAAATTAAGGCTATTTGTCGTTTCCAGCAGCGGCCCATGCCCGAAACCCGGGATTTCAAGGATGGGCGACCAAATTATCGATACAAAATTGTTAATACTAGTTTTTTGATACAATAGTAAATTACTTCGATTTTTTGCTCAATATTTAAAAATGCGAAGTTAAGAACAACAGGCATGCGTAAGCATGGCCCATCTGGCAAGTGGCGAAAGCAAGCTACGCAGATTTAAGTCCTAAAACAACACGGTACATAAATCAGTATATATACGAGTATACAGGGTCATTCAGGGAGTATTGTACTTCTTTCGAGGTTTGATAGAGCTCGGCAAGAAAATAATTTTTCCCTGTGGAGAGAGGACGCGGGAAACTTTTTCTCCTACATAGTTGTGCGAAATCTACGTTTGCGGGAGAACCAGTCAACGCATGAAGAAACCGATTACACCGGCGTGTTCGGAGGAAAATTCTGCATAAGGAAGGCACTTCACTAGCTTGCTTAGCAAAAAGCGAATACACAGGTTCAGGAAAGTCATAAAAAGTCGATATACTGTTATGTCGTACGTTAACGTTTTCTCGTGAAAAATCGTAAAATTTTTCCATAACGACCAAAAATGTATGTCCAAAAGACCACTCTCACGCAACAGCAAATATAATGCCCACCACTTTCGTACCAAAGTGATGATGCTGCGATACGTAGTTGTCAAGTCACTAAGCTTTTTCGATAGCCATATCGAAAGCGAAGACATGCATATTTGCACAGGGCGTATGAGAAAGTTAGGTACATATTTTGGGCTTTGGTAGAACTCAGCAAGAGAATCATTTTTCCTAGTGGAAAGAGGGAGCGGAAACGTCTTGGCAAATTTTTACTGTTCTGAACGTGAAATCTTGCACGTAAAACATAACAACTATGACTGTCGAAAACGCTTAGTTACTTGACAACAACGTAACGCAGCACCATCACCTTGGTACGAAAATGATAGGCATTAAATTTAGACATAAATTTAAACATAAAGCTATTGAGAGTGGTCTTTTGGGCGTACATTTTTGGTCGCAATGGAAACATTTTACGATTTTTCATTAAAAAAAGCGTTAACGTAAAATATCGACTTTTCATGACTTTTCTTAATCTGGGTATTCGCTTTTTGCTACGCAAGCTAGTGAAGTGTCTCCCGTTGTGCAGAATTTTCCTCCGAACACGCCGGTGTAATCGGTTCCTTTATGCGTTGACTGGTTCTCCCGTAAACGTAGATTTCGCACAACTATGTAGGAGAAAAAAGCTGAATAATTACTTTTATAAACTTCACTTTCTCTCCTAAACAAGACGTTTCCGCGTCCTCCTTCCATTGGGAAAAATTATTTTCTTGCCGAGCTTTATCAAACTTCGAAAGAAGTACAATACTCCCCTCCCCATATATATTATATATATATATATATATATATATATATAAACATACATATAAACATGCGGATTTGAAAACACATACGGATAGCCAAAACCCGCAGTTTTGTATACAGGCGACTCCCGTCGACCTGATGGGATGACCCTAACAGCCTTTGAGAGTGGCAAGACACTCGTCTGGGATGCTACCGTGACTGACTCTTTAGCACCTTCAATGGTCAGTCACGGCGCTACCCAAGCTGGTTATGCTGTTTCGCAGGCTATGTCGCAGGCGGAAAGAAACAAGTGTCGGAAGTATGCATCTATCAGAGACTCTATGGATTTTCGACCTTTTGCCTTTGAGACCTAGGTAAAATTACTGAGGGAGTTATTACTAAGATATGCAAGTGTCTAAGATTGGCCACGGGGGACCTGCGCGCTGGTGAGTTTTTCCGGCAAAGGCTGTCTGCCATTGGATATACAACGCGGTAACGCCACGGCAATGCTTGGTACCTTATCCAGGTGGTCGACACCAGGCTTGGAATTCGGGCTGGTGTAGTTTGTCGTCACGTTCGCTGGGGGACAATTGTTTACACCCCGTTATGAGTTAAATCCCTGACCATATAATAAAAAATAGGCAATATTGCAATGCAGAGATTATTTCAAAGACATATAAATCTCGCCTACGTGGTAAGGCATAGCAACTTGGATGCAGTTGCAACCATAAAGGTGCCACACGTTGCCGAGATTTTGCGTGCCAAATGCCCACAAAGCATATCCCGTGTCGCCCCATTTCGACACCGCATATTTCAGTGCCGAATACGCTCCTTTGCATCCTGTACATGTATTGTAGCTTACATAAATACAAGAAGAGCTGTAAAAGCATTCTATATCTCTTAATACATTTGCTCAGATTACATGTTAGATGTAATAGAATTTGTCAACGCCAGAAACCTAGGTACATCAATGTTGACCGCGGAAGGTGAATTCGAATCGGATAGTTTTCATTCAGTCGGACTCAATTGCGAATTCAACACAGGCTAAGAACTGGCGGAAAAAAAACATGGCCAAGCTGTAAAACCAAACGGGGTCCAATGAAAAACGTCAAACGTTACTGTTCTCAGCAGTAACTCATGGCACTCGCCAGCATGCAACTTTCAATGACTTCAAAAAAAGGTTATCAGACAACACAAAATAACTCTCTATTCACTAGTGTCCGCTTGACCGGTGTCCAAGCGATCGAGTGAATAGTTTTGATCTATCTATTTACATAATATTAACATTCCCGGGACCATATGATGCAATACCCGATCGATATCACCCATCGCATGCCCCAAGGCTTCTGCCTGTCTCGTCTAGGCTTCTGCAATAGTGTGTACAGATCAACACTGGGTCACTCATCAAATGAGAAAGCGAACTACACACGACGAGCAACCCCGTTTAACCACTCTAGAAATTTAGAAACAACTGCAAGACATCCGCTCCTCGGCACATATGCAACTGTGGTATTATCACAGTGATCCGCCTGCATAGTCGCCTCGCTGAATAGAAAGAGACTTGTGTTACTCATGATTTATTGCGTCAAGTGCGCGCCAATTTAATTTCCTGTATTGATAGCGGTATGGTCACTCCATCCAGGGCCACCTGGTCATCACGTTCTCATCGCTTTACCCGACTTGCGTCCAGTTCTCATTATAGCCACGGTACCAGCATCATCATCATGGTTTTTCTTCTATCTTCTCCTTCTCATTCGTGTGTATAAGAACACAAACTAGAACATCTACGGCTAACGAGTCAGTTTCGGTAGGTCCTAGCCCCTGGACCTGTCAAGGTCGCTAACCTAAGATATCTGGCTAACAGGTCGCTGGAGTTGGTTCCGGCTCACTCAGATTTGTTCTCATTCAGTACACCGGCCATCGCTTCGCTGACCAAAAGCAGTCCTAACGTGCTAGTTATTGTCTTTGCATGCGTTGCTTCAAGTTGCCGGAAATGGGAACGGCGTCGGGTTTGTTTGCGGCTTTAGGACAAAAAGACGTTGTTCTTGTCAGATCATCAACTGTCAAGCAAGCATTTATCGTGCTGTTTGTCTAAACATGGTAGTAGCTTATGTGGTCGTCAATTGTTGTTGTTATTGTTGTTGTTTTTGTTGTTGGTGCTACCCGAATGGTGAATATCCGTTATCGACGTGGCGCTAAGTCACGTTTTCTGTCCTTGGAGGATAGCCGCGCCCTGCTATCCACCGACTCCTGTCCACCAACATCACCAGCACATCATTTCATAGGAAGTCTATCGGTCAACTTAATCAGAAACGACTTCATAGACACCAGCAGATTATCGTAGTCGTCATCATCATCATAATAGCAAACATCAACCATAACGATATAAAAAAAAAGTATATAATCGCGTCGTGTGTGACTTTGTAATTGATTTTTTAAAGCAAGCAACTTTGACAGACGAGGCATTTCGTCACGACGCGCCCGCGTGTGTGCACCCATGCGTCCGCATGTTGGAGTAGACGAACTTTTTTGGCGAATTTGTATTTTTAATTCGTTTGCTGTTGTTGTTTTTTTTTTTCGAATGTATGAATAATGATTCATTAACCCTTGACGTGGGGTGAATTTTACAACAAAGAAAACTTAAAAACTTAATGGGGGGGTTGGATGGTAATGCACCATCTCTTTTTATTGAGACATCTGTGCTTTCCGTTTTTTTCGATCATGGTCGATTTTTAGTCCAGTCTGGCATTCACCTTGTTTAAATTGGGAACCATGAAAACCAATTTAGGAGTGGCCGGTCTGGGTCTCGATTCCAGGCCTCCCGAATGCAAGGCAACGGCTTTTGCCACTAAGCCATCTTGCTCGGCCAGAGATTAAAAATATAACGCTGTAACGCGCGCTTTGGCAAGGTTACACCGGGACTGCGTTCTCTGTTTGACGGCATAGCTCTCTGTTAGACTCTAACTTCAATGTTGTTTTTGATGTGCCAAATTTATAATGCCGTGATAAAGTGTCACATCAACCCGTTTTTGCAGAAGAAAGTTATAAAACGTTCTTCACCTGCCACCTGTGTAAAAAAATGCCCTTTGTTGCGTGACATAAGTTGCAGCGTGGTATATATATATTTATATATATATATATATCTATATATATATATATATATATATATATATATGTATATACATACATACATATACAAATCCAGACACACATTTAGGTGGAGAAACAGACCTGAAGCGGGTTGTAACAAGCAAGGCTGATAAGAACTGTCAGCAAGACTCGGCGAAGGCGGCACAACAAAAAACGCGGTCATTGTGTGGTCACTGTTAGCGGCGGCGGCGACTGCGGTAACGACGACGACGACGGCAATCGCCAAAAGCTGTGTTTCCCGCTCAATTTCAAAACTTTCACTAGCAGTACTAACCGCTAGACGCTGCTGCTGCTGCTGCTACGGTAGCAGTGTTTTGGCAGGCTTTGGCCCAGTGCGGCTGACGCGACCGTTTTTTTATTATCGCTGTTTTCGCCCGCTGTTGTTGTCTATGCTTTAGCATGCAGCAGCAGCAGCAGCGGTAACGCTAAAGACTGCGCATGGCCCGTGGGAAAGAGCGCTAGAGTCATCGGTGGCCGGGTGCCGTGAGGTGTCGTTCCCTAGCCCCAACTACGCTTATCGGACAAGTTGCATCAGAACAGCAGAAGCTGCGGTGTAGTACTACTATTCCAGCTATTCCAGTAGCAATACTCGAGTAGTAATAACTGTATCATATGCATATAAACGTGTCATATACATATAAACGTATCATATGCATATAAACGTGTCATATACATATAAACGTATCATATGCATATGTGGATCTTAGGGGGACTGTGTAATAAATGCATATACATATCATGACGGGACGCAGTAGGGGGGATGGCCGACGACTTTGACGCCTGGAGTTGTGGGTTAGGTCACGGCACGTCGTATTTGAAAATTACCCTTTTTAAGATTTGCAGAACTTGGTCATATATATATATATATATATATATATATATATATATAATTCATTATTCTTTACCACGCGTCTTTATCTGCTGTGGTTGTAATATCGGTGCTAGTTGATGCCCTTTCTACACTGCGTACGCCAATCGTGAAAAATCGTGAATGAAAATTGTAACGCGGTGCTCATTTCTGGAATTCCATCATACACCCAGCTTAAATAATTCACAACGAGCACAATTGTGAAAGTTTACCTGCCTAACAACAATCGCACATTTTACGTTAGCAAGTTTACAACAAATGAACGAAAAATGAGCAACACCATCTTAATAGTGTCATCACTAAAACTGTTTTATGAAAACGCGAGCACAAGTCATATGATTCAGCCATGACTAGCAAAATATCCAGCGAGCCATTTTCTGGCTTCGCGAATGAATCTTGAAAAATGTCTCTCCAAATGTCCTGTAAACGAGACGCCCGGGCATAGTCGCTAGATACCTACCATTTGACTAGATGCGCTCAGAACGTTCGATAAGCGAATGGTAGCGCATCTTATTGTCTGAAGATCTGGGCCAAACGAATTGTGAAATCATTAGCGAATGCAATCGGCTTGCCTATTTAGCACTCTAAATACCATGATATAGGAGGACTAATTAAAACTAGGAACAGGAATGGGTTGAGGACGGAACTTTGTGGGGTTCTGATGTCGATGGATCTTCATATATTTCACAGTCTAGTAAAGTTTTCGGGCTAACCCTCAGCCAAGATTTACCGTCCACGCAACTATTTTTCACATTGCTTCATAGACGGACCCCCATAAATACAAATGTGCAACGGTGGGGTTCGAACCCGCGCACCTATCTGGTGTCTCCTCCGGCTGCAAGGCGGATACTTAATCCACCACGCCACCGGGCTCGACACATTTCACAGTCTGGCTTTTGGGGGACAAGTAGCATCGAAACCACTCGACTGTGCTTGCTGAGTACGCTAGCTCTTGAAGCATCTCTAATGGATAAGAGTGGTTAGGGCTATTAAACCCCACAGCAACTATCTATACACTGTGATAGGTGCGCAAATGCAAGCTTGGTCGATTGGCTACGCTGAAAATCGAACTGATGAGTTGGCAGGAAGTTGATGGACTCAAGTTGTTTATCAAGCCAAGTCAATACAATCTTTTCAAATTGTTGAATCGGTTTTCAGGCTGTCCTCATTTGTTTAGCCATCAGCGCCCGTATTAATATATATATATATATATATATATATATATATATATATAAGAGACTACGCCACTCTCGAAATAAAGATTATACCAAACCAATGCAATGACGTAAGCTAATATTTCTAAAATAATCAATAAACGTATGTTTAAATATACGTATTAAACAAACTATAGTAACAAAGTACACTACGTGAAGTTTTTTATTAAGTCTGCTGAGAGCGGGAAGAGTGCATTTAATCATTTCTTCAAACAGGTTGCAGTTTTTGGAGGAATAGCATCAAGAACTCTTGTTATAGAAGAAACGAAAAGTGACTTCAGCACCGAAGCAGCCCGTGTGGAGGGCTTAGATGATTTTCGTATAGTATACACCGTCAGTTTCTGAGGCTTCGTAAGGCGCTTGATGACCGGTTTTGCCACGAAGCGACAGGCGGAGACCGAGGGGCTCACTGATAGTCAGCAAACGAGTTCGACTCGGCATTGTCAATGACTCTCTGAGACTTGAAGTTTGTGAGCCTTCTGGTGAGCTGCTTCATAAGATTTAAACATTCTAAAAGAGCTTTTCTTTCTTAGATAAACATGCACGAAGTAAGCATACAGCTGAGAACGATATGTGTCGGCTACCACAATGCACGTATGCAGTCTGCGGCAACATAACCTAGCTTTCTAAACACTTTGAGCTTTAACACTTAATTATCGGTTTTCGGCGCTAACGACCAGCTAAAGAGCATATACTGTTACGAAACACAGCGTTAAGGCTCGCTCACGTCAGACAGAGGTGAACGTTTACATCTGCTAAGTAAGCTTCACTCACTATAGGACGGATATTTCTCTGGTTCGTCTTTACGTTAACTGTGCAAGAGCGTTGGAAAGTTTTTCTTAATTAGGCTTTTCGTACTCTGTTGACCTGACATAGATATAAGTGTAGATACACACAGATGTACAAACATATATACAAACATATGCACACATTGGTAAACACACGACGAAGGCCTTATCTTCGCTGCCCTTGTCTGCTTAGTATTCCTTTGCGTCTACTTCGCAGAAACCTGTCTGTCCAAGTCATAAAAGTCATCTTGTTGATATGTAAGCTTTGGCAGCTGACAATTGTAGTGGTCTTCGTCGAAGTAACTGCTACAGTAGCCGTTATAGAACTACACCAGTAAGAGCAGCCTTTCAGGGCTCACTCACGACTTCACGTACTACAATCATCTACTTCGTTTGTGCTCGCTGATCGCTAAGAGTTGCCAATCGTAGCAGTTTCCCAGTCACCCACCTACCCACTCATCGACCCAGCCATAAGCCTAATGCATATCGTATGCACTGAGGTCGTCGGCTCGAGCGTGCTGTGACTTCTGTTCAGCTCACTGGCCCCAACGCCTCTCCCGTTGTCACCTATCGTCATCGTTACGTATCGCGGCAACCAGCCGCGATAATGCTGCGCCAAACGGTAGTGACAGTGCGCCCCTGACAAACTCCGTCCGAAGGTCGCACGAAGGGCACGCGAAGGGTGGCATCTCGTATTAGCGTTGACCTAGTCAGCACCAGTAAGGATTGCCGTCGTGCGTCGTGCACACCCACGACGCTCACCTGTCCTCGGCACCCAAACGTTTTCAACAGGCCGGCCTATCCTCTATCCTCGTATACTTCGCCGACGTCGTTACCATTGCCGTCAGTATAGTCGAACAGATGCAATGCAAATGATGCCACCGCTCGCTCTAGATCTCTCAGCGGAGTTTGCCAGTTTATCATCACTACTCACGCAAGCTGTGCGCTACGCTATGCTATGCGCTTTTTTGGTTCGAACCACGGGCTTTTTATCCTGGCACGAGCTGTGCTATACCGAAACCCCGATGCAAAATAGCGTGCGACTACCAGATCGACGTCGGTCGCCATGTCGGCGAGTCTCATACGCAGCTCGGTACTGTGTCGCCGTTCCACCTGCACAACGAGCGATTCAACATATAGGCGAAGTAATGCCGATCTTGGCCTATCTAGACAAGTGTGTCGCGTGCACTATCGTCGAGATATGCTCTGCACCAACAACTCTCTGAGCCCAAGGCCAGGAGGCCAAACTATTCTGCTCGTGTGCATAGAGCAGGGCCATCATGACGATGTAAGAGACAAACACACACGCACATAAAAAATCCATATACATATATATATATATATATATATATATATATATATATATATATATATATATATATATATATTATATATATACATATATACACCAAAGTAATGGCCTTGCATTCGGGGGGTCGTGGGTTTAAGACCTGGACCGGCCACTCTTAAATTAGTTTCCATGGTTTCCAATTTAGACGATATAAATGATGAGGAGTGGATTATAATCGACCATGATCGGACAAAAAACGGGGAGCACAGATATCTCGGTGAAAAAAGTATAGTGCACTACCAATCTACCCCCATTATCGTTTATCCATATCGCTTTGTTCTACCGCAATATATATATATATATATATATATATTGCGGTAGAACAAAGCGATCGGCAGCTATTAACGTGGACTACCGATTAAATAATACACGAAGATGCACTGTTCGAGACTACTTACGGCTTTTGCGTAACAGTAAGTGCTTTTCGAGAGACATCCATGAACATCGCCAGGCTTAAATGGATGGCTCTGCTCAGCGTAGAGCCTAACCGGATGGCTCACATCCAGTCGTTATAGGACAAAAAAAAACGCGTCGCACATGCAACTGCAGCTGTTGTCGTCGTCGTCAACGTTTCAACCGGAGACGACTACAACGCACTGCTCAATTTGATACTGCGTTGCTTCGACGACGACATTCGTAGCCATAAAAACGTAGGAGGCATTGAGAATAAAATCGTCAACGCGTGCAGCACACCGCAAGCACAGACCCCCCCCGACCTGGGAGTGACGTTTTGGCAACACGAAATAGAAAAAAAAACAGAGGGAAAATCACCAAGCAGGAGTGGCCCGGGATGGAACCGCTGCTGTGTAGTAGTATAAGCGCGCACCTGGTGCATGATCGGCGCCACTTGATCGATCTGGCTGCACCCATACACAACAGTCTTGTGCATATATATATATATATATATATATATATATATGTACATATATATATATTTATATATATGTAAAAACGATAACAAATAGCAGTATACCACCTGAATCCGTTCGAGCATGGTAGGATGTTTGTTTGGGATGCGACCCTAACCTTCTCTCCGACCCGCTCCGCGGTCGGTCATAGCGCTACTCAAACATGCAGGCTATGCAATCGGGATGGCTGAGGCTATTAGGCGTCGGAAATACGCGTTTATTGCGGCTGCCCGCACGATTTCTGTCTATTTGCATCTGAAACGTTTGTTGGATCATACCGACCCCATCGCTCTGGACAGCCGGTCAAGAGTCTTGCCGGGAAGGACACTCACCCTCGCCGCAGGGGAGAAAAGATCTGAGGAGCACTTACGATCGAGGCTCTTTCTCTCTCTTTCCCTCTCTCAACGTCCAGCGGGACAACGCGGCGACAGTTTGAGGCACCCCTTTGAGTTAGGCTCAGCCGTGGTCAGAGGGCAGACGCGTAATAATTGTACGAGTTCGTAGGGGGATATATATATATATATATATGAAAGAGTTTGTCCTTGCGTGCAGGTACGAATGTGTGCAAGTTGCACGATATAGTAAGAAAGGTGTACTGGTCTTTCGAAATAGGGGCCGCTTTAAAATGCGTATCTTCTACCACGGCACCTCTGCAACATGAAGAAGTTCGCAGTCGGGCTTCTGTTTATGATAATTTTGACCTCCCACTGCTCGGCCGGAGATCAAGGACTCAACAGCCAGATATTCCAGTTATACATGCCGGTAAGCCTATTCGCATCAAACGGAGAAAATATTCGTAAAAGCATATTTTATTAAGAATGATCACTGTTATTATATACTAATACAAAAAGGTGCAACGGTTGTTTTTGCTCGCGTTGATAAGTTAGATGTTTCCGTTTTCAACTCCACCCAGCCAAATACTAGAAAGAGTGACTTGCATGACTCGCGCCGTAGCGGGGATGTGGTAATAACAATATCCATTGTGGCCATTACAATTGTAATTTGGTGACGACGATTTTTGCAAAGAGAGAAAGCTAAATTTGCCGGGTTGCCCATACGTCTAACACAAACGGCTGCAAATTATGATGAAAATGTGTCACCGAAAGTGAAAGTGATCTAACAAAGGTTCTTCCCTGCTCCGACACCGCGCCCTACCATTGATGAACTGTCTCAACAACACGAGTCACTAGATTGAAGAAGTCAGTCAATTGGTATGACCTGTAATCCTATGTATATATATATATATATATATATATATGGCATTGAAATCACAGGACATTTGTAATCCGCTCCGATATATATATATATATATCCATACATCGGGGTGGGGTTGCAAATGGCCCTGTGAGTCGAATGTTATGTAATAATGGGTTCCAATGCGACGCGTAGCAAGTAAACGTTTTCCTTGTGTTATTTAGCCTATTTAACAATTTTACAACACTTAGCGATTTTAGATGTATGTATAGATAACATACCTTATTAAGAATAACTGGATTATACACGGAATATCTTCTGCTCATCTATTTTGTACGATATGACACGTAATAATAACAAGAAGCCCTTCACATGACGGTGCTAAGACGCCTACGTTATGAGCTTAAACCCGGCTCGTAACGAATCAAGTCCGAGGGCGTATTCCGTCTATAACTCAGTTAAGTAACACATGTAGATATAATTTTTTTATCCCAGTTGGACATCCCAGTTCAAGGCACAGCCAACTGCATCCTTACAACGACAATGACTGCCATTGAAAATGGGCGACGGCAACAACAACAACAACAACAACAACAACAACAACAAAGACAAGGATTTTCGACTTTGATATGGGTTGACGAGTTGTGGGTTTGATTGCACTACAAAAGGTAAGAGGGGTAGACAATCATGCGGCGCAATTTCTCGGTACAACACTCGATGACCACTTTTTACGCGAGGTTTGCGGCATAAAGTAGATACGATGCCTGCGTCACTTGTTTCTTCTGTGCGCATGTCATCGTTACAGCACCGGCAATGTTGACGCTGTCATGTTGTTTTCTTCCCCAGAGAGCGGGAGAAAGAACGAGCCAGATAGAGAGACAGGAAGAGAGCAATATACAACTGCTAGAATTGTTTGACATGAATCTGTATTGTTGCGGTGTGTCTTTAGTGATCGTGGACGGTCTGCGACACGAGCTTGTGAATGAAAAAGGCGGAGCTCTCATCAATTGCTCCGGGATTCGCCATCAGCGACGCGGACGTCAAACTATTATGCCGAATTTGCTCCTATCATGCCTGTCAAACTGTACACATATGACTCCCGCACCGCGTATTCGTTAACGCCTAGCTCGTCATTTATTAAATATACGTCACGATAAAATTAATGACGCCGATATTGTGTCGAGTAAGTTAACTTGAACAAAACGTAACCCTAGTTATTGAACTATGCAGCTATCTCTTCACGATTAGTGGCAGCAGAAAAAAAGTGTTTGCCACTACCGTGTTGCGGCGTTCGTTCGGACACGTTATAGCGTCAACGCCGACGGCGGTCCATAACATACGGTTTAGGCAAGGAGGCCTAAAACTTTTTTTGAGCTCACCCTCAGTCAACATTTAACCCGTGCACGGGTTTGCTTTCGCATTGCTTTGTGAGACGAATACCATACATAATTAATGTGCAACAACGGTGGGGATCGAACCCGCTTATGCACTTATGTGTCTCCTCCTCCCCTCCTCCGGTCGCAAGGCAGGACGCACGCTCATGCACCCACCACCGGGCCACCATTGGGCTAGACATAAGGCGAGGCTTAAAAAAATCCTTTCGGGGCTGACTCTCAGCCAAGATTTAACGTCCATGGGACTGTTTTTCGCATTGCTTTATAGACGGACCCCCATAAATACCAATGTGGGGCAACGATGGGGCTCGAACCCGCGCATCTGCTATGTGTCTCCTCCGGTCGCGAGGCGCAGACGAATGCACTACACACACCACCGGGCTCGACGAGGCGACGAAGGCAAGGCGTGTGTTTGTTTAAGTGGTCACCAGGCGTTACGGGAGCACGGTGGCGCGATAGAGCACTATCACTTTGTGATCAGTCTCCCCCCCCCCAATCCATCCCGACCCTGCAATACATCGTCTGGCGTCGTCTTGCGATTGATGTCTTGTTGTTTGTCTGTCCGCCTGTCCGCCCGTCTGTCCGTGGGTCGGCTGGTCGGCGTGACTTAGTTAAAGCCAAGAAGCAATCCGTTCTTGTCGTTGTCGTCGGCAGGGGCGGCGGCTTGCCACCCGGGGCACCCGCTGTCTCGCCCTTGCTGATAACCATTTCGGCGGCGTTATCATCGAATTATGGAGATGATTGTGCGGCCTTGACAGACTGATTTAGTCATTCGTTGCAAAAAAAAAACACCGATAACTATGGCAACAACAAGAACGACTCAGACGACTAAATACAAACATGCTAATGATGTTGTTGTTGTCGTTGTTGTTCTTGTTCTTGTCGTTGTTGTTGTTCCTGTTCTTGTCGTTGTTGTTGTTCTTGTTCTTGTTCTTGTCGTTGTTGTTGTTGTTGTTGTTGTTGCTGTTGCTGTTGTTGTTGTTGTTCTTGTGGTTGTTGTTATTACTGTTGTTGTAGTAGTTGTTGTTACCCCTTCTTCTGAATCTGTGTTGACTTCAGTGGCCATCGCCTGTACACAGTTACCGTAATCGTGGTAGCGTTTCTAACGCCATGGCGGCGGACCGACCTTCGTCACCTACCACTATTGTCAGGAGAGTTCTTCCTCTCAGTAACGACGACAACTACTATTGTTGTCGTGGCGTCCATGACTCCTGTTGTTGGCCAGTTGTAAGCAGCAATGGGGGCGCAGGGGGGGGGGGGGGGGCGCAACCTCAGGGCCAGCCACCATGACATTGTCACCATGACAGTGCAAGTCGGTATGAACACTCTTTCGACCGACCACCTGCTTCGAGTCAAAAAATCCCATTGAACTTTGTGTTGTCGGCTGCACGACAGCAGAAGTCGACCGCTCACCACACGGCAAGGTAGCAGCAACAAAAATTTGACCGTACGTTCAACAACATAGTGAGCGCGAACCGAGACACAGGTAAACCCACACCCTCTCTCCGGAGCTGCGAACGACGAATGCAGAACAAATGTCCTGAGTCTTGACACAGGTGCATTTGCATCACAAACTCTCGCCTGCATATCATTGTTCAACAGGTTGTTGATGGTGGCTGTTGTTGTCGCTGTTGTTGTTGTTGTCGTTACCGTTTTCGATAATGGCAACAATAGCATTACCTACCGTTTTTGTGATGTTACCGACGTTTGCGTTGGTGTTTATGTCATTGTTACAACTGTTGTTGACACATACTAATAATAATAATAATATTAATAATAATAATTATTATTATTATTATTATTATTATTATTATTATTATTATTATTAATCTTACATTGCAATAACTAAATTGAACGTAACACCTTTAATTGTTTTGTGGCGGTGTCGTTAGCGTTGTTGTCAAAATTCTATTTTCGTCTCGTTTACAGGCCACACCATGAATAATGAATGGCAAACGCGTAGTGGTGGTGACATCGTTTAGACTTCGTCTCTTTGTTTAACAATGACTTGAAGTCGTAGGTTCTCACGACGAATTGTCACAACTCCTTACTGGCAGCTGTTTGTTTTGACCTCATCAGCGCCTTTGCGATTTACGGCTTTGCTGTCATTTTCAAATGCTGGTGTTCACGTTGCTGCCGCAGTCACCGTTACTGTTGCTGATCTCGTTGTTGTTGTTGATTTTGCTGTTGTTGTTGTTGTTGTTGCTGATCTTGCTGTTGTTGGTGTTGTTGTTGCTGCTGATCTCGTTGTTGATTGTGTTGCTATTGTTGTTGCCATTGCTGCTACGGTTATTGTTGCTGCTGTGTCGGTTATCATTCATTATCATCGCAATTATGAGTACTATGCAGCGAAGTACAATATGTTATATATATATATATATATATATATATAGTGTGGTCTATGTTGTAACTATCATTTGCTGCACTATGATAGCGGACCGCTCTTGCTGGAAGACTCACTTTCGTCACATCCTCACGTCACAATGGACGCAGGCGTAATCGGCGTAGCGGTAGTTGTCGTAGCAACAATAATACGACTAAGCGCTGCGGTAGTAGAAGCCGCTATCGTCGTTGTTGTTGCATGGCTTTTGTTGCTGTTCTTAGGTGTTATTTTTGTTGTTGCTATCTGTGTGTGTGTGTGTGTATAACTCTTGACGATGTTGCCATCAATAAGCTCTTGTTACTGTTGTTGTTGTTGATGATGACGATGATGATGATGGTGATGATGGTGTTGTTCTTGTTACTGTGTTACTATTCGATTTGTTGTAACTTTGTTTGTTTGTTGACTAGTAGACAATACGCTGTATCATTCCCAAAGTAGCATATTTGCTTTTCTTTGTTCTTGTTGTGACTGTAATTTGTGCGCCGTTTCCCGCAGCGTTGTCGTCGTCCTCCTCGTTATTGTTGTTGTTGTTGTTGTTGTTGTTGTTGTTGTTGTTGTTGTTGTTGTTGTTGTTGTTGTTGTTGTTGTTGTTGTTGTTGTTGCTGTTGTTGTTGTTGTTAATATTACTGCTGCTGCTGTTTCTGTTATTGTTTTACCGGTCGTTTGTTAAGACTTTTGTTGTTATTATGGATACTATTGCTATTGTTGTTGTTGTTGTTGTTGTTGTTGTTGATATCGTTCCGCTTGCACTGACGGTGGTGTTACCGTTAGCGCCGAGACGGCTATGATAGCTATTTGTAGTGGCAGTAATCGTGATAATTATGATAATTAATTGTAATAGTGTCATATCATTACTACCCCCCTCCCCCCCACTAAAACTATCGTAATCAACATCGCCGCAGCCGACTCTATAGCTCGAGCAATTCCTAATGCACGCGTTGGCCGCTCTTCATTATTCGTCGCCTTTGTCTACCTTTGACACCGTGCCTATTGTATCGTATTTACTGTAACGCGTATATATATATATATACACCCAGTATCGGTGGGGAACTCGTGGCCTCAACCACATGAACCGCTCGCCACTTCTCCTAATGGCCCATACTACTCTTCTATGGATATCTGGGCCATTAGAGAGTAAAGCTTAAAGGAGAGAGACTCAACTGCATTCACCCTCCTCTCTATCTCTCTCTCTCTCTATATATATATATATATATATATATTTCAACTGTAGCTGCCAATGAATAGCTTGCGTGGCTTGCTAAGTTCAGTGTAAACCGCGCAGATACATTCGTTGTCACGCAGCGGACGGATGTCTGAGCTCTGCGTTCTTATATATGTATATATATGTATATATATATATATATATATATATATATATATATATATATATATATATATATATATATTATCTAGCAATACATGTATCTATCTATCAACTGCCAATGAGCGCATGCATAATAAATACGTAGTAAATGATAATACTAAAAGTACTGAAGAGGTATGGTGTTACCTACTACTATTACGTCGCGTCGTTGTTGTTGTTGTTCATGTGGCCATTTTAGTGGTTGTTGTTGTTGTTGTTGTTGTTGTCGTCGTTATTGCTGTGGTCATTTTGTAGTTGTTGATAGTTGTTATCAGTCTTACAGTTGATGTGTGTCTTGTGGACTGCTTATATATACACCACCTGTTACAAATTGTTGTGAATACACTTTCCCATGTAGCCTTTTATCTTGCGCCACTGGCGCGGCGGCCTATGCATTTCATCGGGATCATGATACTAGGCATAACAACGTAAATGGTCAGTCAGCCATGTCTGACGAAAGGTTTACGTTGTCAATAAATGGCTCGTCTCAACATGATTCGCCTGGTTGGTTGCTGCTGGTGGTGATGATATGATTGGGTCTTCTGGCGCTTGTCTATGCTGTCGTTGTTATTGCCGTTGTAAAACAAGACAATTGCATTCGTTTACGGTTTGACATACCGAGACATGATTTGCCACGCTTGTGTGTCACAACACCATGTATGGATAAGTAATATGCGTTTTCGAAGTAAATTAAACTACCTAGTTCTGGTAGCCTCTGTAGTTTACTGATGATAATGCTGCTAGATTAGTAGTTTAGCCAGCCTAAATACTCTATCAATTATAATAATGTGGGATGGATGGTAGTGTAGCACGTCTTTTTGCTGAAACATCTGTGCTTTATTTTTCTGTGCGATCATGGCCAATTATAGCGCACTCAGGCACCTGCCTTGTCCCATGAAAAGGAACCTATGAAAACCAATGCAAGGCCGTCCAGGCTTACACCCACGACTTCCTACCGAATGCCAGAAGGCATTGTCTTTGTCACTAAGCTATCTCGTTGGGCAAAGACATAAAATGATTATGGAATGCTACAAACCAAGCTGACAATTTAATTTACACAAATCGTTGTTTACGAAACACATTTGCACTGTAATCCTTTAAGTGTGTCGTGTAGTCTTATTTTAATAACTTACCGGTGCAGCATAGCATTGCATCGACGTGCAAAGTGAATTAGCTATAGATTTCGTACTACAGAGATACGCCAATATGCTAATCTTACATGCTTGTTTACGCATACATCCATACATATGTTCAAGACGCACATATATATATATATATATATTCGCATAGGATGAGACCACACACAGAGCGTTTTGTTAGCATTGGTGCGCACTGACACTACGAAGCATTGTGAAAAGCAGCCTGGCTCTAGGCGACATCCCCAGCAATACATCCGATAGATGGAGTGTAGTGGCTTTCACGTGCAAATGCAGTCAAGCGAAATTCTAGGATTAGCGGCGTCAACTGTTAGGCCAACGATGACAGCAGAGACGCAAATGAAGAACAAGTCGAAGACGAAAAAGAAGAATCGTGTCGAGTCGTCGTTGTTGTTGTTTGTTGTTGTTGTTGTTTTGTTGTTGTTGTTGTTGTTGTTGTTGCTGCTGCTGCTATTGTTGTTGTTCTCGTCGTCGCCGAAGCCGTCGTTCGAGGCAGCCGAAATGGCAAAAGGAAACAGAAGCGCAAGGAGACACCGGCTGAAAAAGCCGACATTGTGAGTCGACAATGGCAAACTAGTAACAACAACAGCAGCTACAAGAGCAACAACCACAACAGCAAAAATAAAAATCACATTCTCGCCATTATTTGCACCATAGCCACCCTTTAACTGCAACCACAACAACACAACAACAACAACAACAACAACGACAACAACAACAACAACAACACAACAACAACAACAACAACAACAACAACAACAACAACAACAACAACAACAACAACAACAACAACAACAACAACAACAACGACGACGACGACGACGACGACGACGACGACAACAACAACAAATGTAACAACAGCCTCCGCGCTACCTCTATCGGCGTCTGGCGCGGGCTACATTAGCGTGTTTAAGAAGATGTTAAACGACGTTAAACGAAGCGTGATTCCACACACACAGGCTCATAAACGCGACACAAACGTTCGACCATTGTGCCAACGGATGTGCCGGTGGTCATCGCTCACTGAAAGGCGAGCTCCCCTCGTAGCAATTCCTAAGTGTGCGAGTGCGTGGTGCGACAGGATGTCATTGTTAGTTTTGGTGTTGCTGCCTCAGTCGCAGTGGCGTAGTTCGTTGCAGGCGATTAGCTCAATGATGAGCTCGTTTTTTACACCGTTCTATGGTGAAACCTCTCAGCGGGGCCTGCACCCCTTCCTTCCCTCTCCTATACGTGGGGTACGGACTTTGCGAGGTTTGGCTCTAGGCATATTCGGACCGACCTGTTTAAAGTGTTTGCTGATAGGAGACTACGTATGCCGTCAATTTGCCGCCATCATCGTCACTTTCTTCTTGCTTACCTCTGGCGTCTCAAACTGGACCTTAGAGGTGTTTTGCCCCTCAACCTAAGCTTTGCTTGCGTGCGCTTTTTAGGTCAGTACATGAGCGTAGCACTAGGGCAATAAAAAGCTCAATCCGACAATTTTAACAATTGACAGAGGAAGTAGAAATAGATCAAATCTGCTCAAGCAGCATTTCTACAATCTTCCGCATGGCAACGCCTTAAAAGTTTCCTTAGAACCAAAAGTTAGCCGCCCAAGACACCACGGCGACTGTCACTCTCCATGGTGCGGCTGCTACGTAACCCGAATGCGTT
>QVRM01001864.1:0-85886 GCA_003439945.1 Dermanyssus gallinae | reverse complement strand
AATAATGGAAAGGAAAAGGTGGAGTAAGGAGCATAGAAAGGTAATGGGAAGGGACACAGACAAGGCAGAAAAGTATTGGGAAAATTACAAGGAAGCCAGGAATAAAGCTCAAATGTTAATACAGGATGCAATTAAAAACGCAGACGAGAGAGAATTTAACAGGATTTTAGGAGCCCCCAAGGGCCAGCGAGCCAAACAGTTTTGGACTATGTCAGACAGGAAAAAACAAGGATGACAAATAACGTACAGGACAGAACATACACAATAGATGAAATGGACACCGCGCTACAAGCACTATTTTTTTCGACTAACGTGAGCAGTATAGAAAAGACAAGAACTAGCACAGAAATTACAACCACAGCAGACGAGATCGAAAGCGTGTTAAAAACAATGAATCCAAAAACGGCGTGTGGTCTTGACGGGATTTCGGTAGGAATTGTACAGGCTTTGGGAAAAGAGTACGTGCATTATCTAACGAAGCAATTTAATAATATATTTGGAGGGGGCGGAATCCCGGAGGGTTGGCGCAAGGGAAGAGTTTCTCTTATTCCCAAGGAGGGGGTAGATAATGACACTCTACAAAATAGGCGTCCGATCACAATTACACCTATAGCGTATCGAATATTTATGCAAGTGTTTAAGAATAGGCTGCAGAGTATTCTGGAGACAAATGAGAAAATAGGAGAATGGCAATGCGGATTTAGGAAAGAATATAGGCTAGACGATCCCTTTTCCTACTAAGTCAGGTTGTCGAAACATCGAGATTGCGGGGACAAGGGTGTGTGGCAGGATTTTTAGATCTTAAGAAAGCATATGATATGGTGGACAGAACAAAGTTGTATAAAATTATGCTAGAGGAGGCTTTGGAGAGAAGTTGGGTAGAGTTGCTGGAAGAAATTTACAGAAATAACACGGTAAGAATAATAATAGCAGCCGAACAATCTAGAGAGTTCATAGTCGATAAGGGTGTCAGGCAAGGCTGTCCGTTGTCATCGGTTATTTTTTTTATGTATATAGAGAGAATAGCGCGAAGGATTAATAAAACGGGTTTAGGGTGGCAGATAGGGGAAAAAGGTGTATATATCAAGACACCTGTGCTGCTGTTTGCTGATGATATGGTAGTGTTAGGGCGGGGCACTAGCGAGGTTCAACAAATGTTGAATGCATGTGGGGAAGCAGCGGAGGAACTAGACATGGTGTTTAATGAAAAAAAGAGCGCAATTTTAGTATTTAACGGAATTAGGGAGGAAAGAAAGCTTGTAGTACAGGGGAAGGAATTGGAGTATAAAAGTGAGTACAAGTATCTTGGGGTGACAATGACTACAGGGGGGAATTATCTAGAAAAAGAAGAGATATTACGGAGGAAGAAAGCTGAAAGAGGAAGAAATGCAGTAAGGTGTAAGGGCCTCTGGGGGTTTAACAAATATATAGTAACAAGGAATATATGGAAGGCCATGTATGTGCCAGGATTGACCTTTGCTAATGCCTCTCTGGTCCACAGCGCGGGGTTAGGAAAGAAGTTAGAAACAATACAAAGAGAAGTGATAAGATTTGCATTGGGTTGCCGTTTTAATTGCGCTAGGGAATTTCTTGAGGGCGAAGGAGGAATGTCAAAATTTATACAAAGGGAAGTACAAAGTAAGCTAAGATTTAGTGTTAGGATTAAAAGTGTCACAAATAAAAGATGGGTTAAACAGATGCAGCTGGTAAAGACGGCACTAAAGATGAAAACGAAGTGGGATCGCAGAGTAGAATTTGCAGCTAGGGAGATTGGGTACAATAGTCAGCAATGGGCCAGAGCGGGAATATCGGAGAAGATGGTGAAATTAAGGGTGAACAAGTCATATACAGGCAAATGGAAATTGACGATGGGTTCCAGATCGAGTTTGGCAAGTATATATGGAAAGGAAAAGAAGGAAAGGGGCGGGGTAGAATGGGTATACGATAATTCAAAAGCGAGCGGGCTATTGGCAGATGCCAGGGCAGGGATGTTGGATACAAGGATACAAAGAGCTAAATATATGGAGGGACAAAGTACAGAATGTCGAGCATGTGGGCTAGGGAATGAGTCAATTGAGCATATTGTTAAAGAATGTACAGCCCTAGGGGGAAGCAGAGATATAGAGCTGTCGGATGCCCTAGCTCTAGGACCAAACGTTAGAAAGGACCTGGTCGATATACAAAGAAGAGGCTGTCCCAATGGAAAGCAAATACTCAGTAGGTATGGAAGTGTACATTGATTATTCAGATGCATAGGTAACATATATGCTGCCGCTCTAAGCGCCCCTGATAAAAAGGGTGACATGTGTATTTAGGTATGCATGCCAAGCGAATAATAAATCAATCAATATATATATATATATATATATATATATATATAGAGAGAGAGAGAGAGAGAGAGAGAACGAGCTAAATGAGCGATAATTTACGGACGTATGTTTATTGTTCAGGACAGCCGAGAAAATGATCATTTGGTACATTCTTTCGCGGTCTATTTATTGGTTGCTGGCATCCCAAAAGATAACAGACTCCGCTTTCAAATCGGTCGGAATTTATATTGGTTTATGGTTGTGTCTATAGGCGGTACACTAATTGGTTGGGGTTTGACTTGGACTGAGTGTCTTAAGTCGGCCTTTTTCCTTAGATTGGTTGGCTGAGACGTGTCGTCATAGGCTGGTAATTGTTGGGACGGTTGAGGACGTCGGGGTTTGGCCGTAACGCTGTGGTCGTTATGGTGCGGCCGTTAGTCGTGATCGGTTGCGATTGATTTAAACCGCGTCGTGATGCATAGACAGTTTAGTGTGTTATTGGACCATTGTTGTGCTGCCGAAAGGGTGGAACGTTTCGCCACAATATGGCTAATATTGACACTAAATTGCAAAGGTTAACCTATGTTGTAACCAGGGTCTTCTCTCTGGGTGTACAGACAGGCGTGTACCTGAATGTATGGCTAATATTACAGCCCTCGCAATATTTAAGACACCGTTTGACCTATACAATGGGTGACCCCCGAGGATTCCTGAGACAGCGTTCGTCAAATGATCTTCAGCATAGGAACTCAGCATCAGTTTTAGGAACAATGAACGAAGCCAATGAGAGCCACGTCTGCACATATTGCAAGCCCTAGCACATTAGAGTAGGCGCATAGACACATATACCTTGAGGCAATTGTTAACCGTATAACGTATACTAACTGTTCATCTATATATGTATTTTCAATTATATTCTAGAATGTTGCGTACTCGTATTTAGTTGAAGACATAGATCTTGGCAGAAGAAATAAAAAATATTCAAGAAGCACGTTGCCTACCGGGGCCGCATACTGCATGAAATAATTATAAAATGTTTGACGTCAGAGAAAGATAAACATAGAATGCAAATAATATTTTATTAAAGTATGTAGCAAAGATGCAGTTCAATTAAAATGTACACATGCAAACTGTTCACGAAAGCCCAGATCAAAAATATGCTTCAATATCTTTACCGTAAAATGAAAGATGCTAGAGCTTTTAACAATCATATATTGATGAAGTGGTATGACAAGCTTACTGCATGGATGTCAATGTAGAACCGGTGTCTCTCTTCATTGGGATGTAGACCGCTAACGTTGGCTCGCAGTAAAGGACCCCCATGAAGGAAATGAGGCAGGCTAAGCACAACCGGCAATGGATAAGGCTTCACTTCACTGCCCCAATATTTTTTCGATAGGCTTCCGTCGAATGTGCCATTTACGTGCGTCGGTGTTAAGCAGAAACAACTGTACCAAAATAGAATGTAACGCATAATGGTTAGCAATACCCGATTTGCGGATTGAGATATCACTGCAACATAACCTGCTCTTATTTTACGTTTGCCGAAGCTAACTCATATGCACAAATGCATGCCCTATATACAAATTGAACAACAAGCTTCCCTATCGTCTGTATGAACTTACTAAACGGTGCTGGGTACCGTATGTGTTGTTCGCAAATTTACATTTAATTATCTGGATATACTGATGCTCCAATTATGGGAGGTGAACCTCCTTATATTTAAAAAACGTACTTGTCAAGTACGTTTTTTTTCTTTCACTCTTTTTTCCTTCACTCCTCCTTTCACAAGAGGAGTGAAAATCTTAACTCTTCGCGGCGGTTCTTCAAAAGCTGGATAAAGCTCGCCATCTGCAACGGAAATTGTGCAGGTTAGAAAATCCTAGCAGTCATCCTAGTAGCCCACAGTCAATGCTGTAATCGCGTACGTTTTTGCAAAGCTTTTTGACGCTCTACGCCTTGCAATGTTCGTACCGCAGTTTCTGTGTGAATGCTGAACGGGTCTGAATTATTCATTTCTATTTGTAGTGCTCTGTATACGCAGACATTACATACACATATCTTCTGTATACGCATATACATTTTTTTACTTTTTTTTCGGAACTAAATTTCAGTGCTTAAATTATATAAAAAATGAACAGCGTACAAACCCAAAGGCACAAACTTACAGATTGCAACACTATTTCATATAAAAAGCGGTTAGTATGATTTAATATTGCGACGATTTGTCTCTCATGGTCTGTATGCCAATACTAACAATTATTAGAACTCATTGCACATTACATCCCTACTTTGAAGCCGGGAGATTCCCACCGCGCCGAAACATCGTAGGTCGTATTAACCTACCATCGCGGTGTGAGACAGATGTCGCAAGTTCGTATCGCGGCCTTGCTTGTTGTTTCTGTTAAACGAAATCCTGCCTGCAGCAAATCCGCCCGCACATTGCCGCTTTCAGATCCCGGAAAGCTGAGTCAATTAGAGCGGCAGAAATGAAAGTACCGCAACGGCAACCGGCATCACAATACGATGAACTACGCGGAAGTATCACTCGCATCAACTTCGACCATAATGCACGTGGCAGGAGAAACAGTAACAGAATCCCGAGAGAGAATGACGACAGAGGTGAGTGGCTCACACAAGGTAGGCATTTCCACCATTGTCCTAGTGAGGACGACTTAAAAGAATATATCAACCGAATTATAGGTAGAGAGGCCGGGGCAAAAGTGACGAAACATGCAGGGCGATTGTAAACGTATTATGACAGCTGCCATGTACAAGTAAGCGTCAAGTATTTTAACGAACTTGTAGATCCGACGATCTGGCCGGAAGGAATACATTTTCGACAATTTCGGGGTTCACCGAGGCCCTATCAAATTTTCGGGTTTGGCGCTGAAGAACAACAGCAGCCATCAGGTTCCAGAGGCACAAAAATAATACGATCATTGGGCAAATATGACGAGATGTAGACCCAGAATTGTATGCCCTGACTAAACAGTAAAACGGTATGAAACGACAAGGTACCAAAACACGAGCAGACCACTTACACCACAACGGCTTATTACACGGCTCATTACACGGCTATATGGGGAAAACTATCACAATGAGTTAGCTTTTATATATCATTCAAAAACGCTTGTAACAAAACCAAACAAACTAAAAAAACATGATACCCTCACGTCATAGGATTTATCATGGTCAAGCAAACGCGGTAGACTAAAATCGGGTGTGGCTGTAGCTGTGCCGACGAATGTATCGTCACAGGTACTATTAGCTACGAGTAGACGAATTATTGTGAAGACTAAACACCAATACTACAAATGTATGAGCAGGTCACATGAGAGAGCGGTACAAGATATATTGTACGACCGTTGATCCATAAGTCTGCATGCGCCGTACTACCCAGATCGGCATTTTCTGCTATTTTATATTTGGAGAGGCAAGAATGCAACCCAAGTTCTCACTAGGATATGTAAAGTGTATGGCGGAGAGGCAGTAACAGATAGGACAGTTTGAAAGTGGTTTGCCCGACTTAGGAACGGCGACATTAATGTTAACGTCCGAGACCGGTCCGGATGGCCTTTGTCAGTGGACACGGCCGTATTACCAGCAGTGGTCGAACAAAACGCACACCTCTCGCCACGCGAGATCGTGGTCATTGTCGACGTACAATACACACATATTCAAATACCAAGGGTTTCTGTCAGCAGGTTGGCTGTTTAAGTATCGCTCGCTCTCAACAATCGCCTGTCGTGCGCAGAAGGGTGCGGCTTAAAAAGGGAGTGAGCCCCAAGCAGCTGCCAAGCCCGGGCCCTATACTAGGATGTTAAATTTTCAGTGGAATGCGAAGGGGGTAATCTTTTATGAGCTGTTGCAACTAAACGAAATTATCAGTACGATAAAATACTGTCAACAACTGGACAATCTGAAGAGAGCAATTGACCAGAAGCGGCCGCAATTGGCGAACAGACGAGGAGTGACTTTCCACGGCGACATGCAAGACCGCACACATCTTTGCTTACCACTAAGAAGTTAATGGAATTTAGATGGGATATTTGTACACATCCTGCGTATGATCCTGACCTTGGTCAATGGAGTTATCATTACGTTTCGGTCCCTTGGAAATTCTCTAATTGGCAAATAATTCGAAATTTGGGCTTAGGTAGTTGAACGAAGTAGGCAATACAGCAATTAATAAAAGGTTTCCGTTGTACGACATGCGTCTTTGAAAATTGCTGAAAAATCCAAACGGACGTATGGACTTACGGATTTATTAACCTAATATATTCTGATTGCAAAAATGTGCTGAACATCGATGTGTCTAAAACAAAATTGATACGCTTTAGCAGAGGAGGAGTTTATGCTCAAAGCAACTAAAATAAAAAGATAGATGGGCACACACTAGAATTGTTCAACAACTTTAGATACTTGGGAGTAGAACACCGCAAAAACCAGTTCGACCACGACATATTCAAATCATAAAAACAACACAGATTAAAGCAAAACTAGAACTTTGTGACCCAAAATTTACTGACGAACCCGCTTTTCTTAACAGCAGATGGAAAGAAGATCTATAACAAATTAGAGTAGTGATCTGCAAAACGAATTAGCACGAATATTACCAGTATCTCTGTCGAAAGGTAAAATCTTTCTAAATCAACAAGTGTGTTTGCAAACGCTGTGGTGAAGTTAATATCGACCGATAATACGTAATGAAATGTTTGGAATTCAACGCCAGCCTGTTAACAGCTGCTGTAACTTGCGTGCTTAAATGGCATAGCCCTGTAATTTTGGTTATTGATTTATTGTTCGCTTGGCATGTATACCTAAATACACATGTCACCCTTTTATATCAGGGGCAATTATTATCGAGGATCTAGCAATAATGGTGAAAAAATAACAATTATATGTACGTTGTAAAACAACAGAAAAAATGTGCGGGTATATATATATATATATATATATATATATATATATATATATATATATTGTAAGTTTGCACACGTCAGACCAATGTTAGCTATTAGCTCTAGAGGCCCATAAGTTTGACAGTATTGTTATTTGCCTCACATCCCTCTCGAAGGCGACTGGCAACCTTCCGTCACTAAGCATCATTGCCATTGTGTACGGACACTGTCGATCAAAACGATATTTGCTTCAACTAACTGGACAGCGCCACGTGGTGGCCCTTCTACAAGTTCGCAAGATGCTACTCGAGTAACGAGATTTTTAATCAGCCGCACTACATTTTTCTCGAACATGACTTCCCTGTGCTTTTTGTCGATTTCCTTAGTGCCATCTTCACTCATGACCGTTTTTTGCTAAGCTTTTCTGCGGCGGTGAAAAGCTTGATCCTTGTGTCGAAAAATACATTGGCCAGCTGCAGCAACGGTAATTCCAGAGCAATCATCGTGCCAGCCGGTTGTACCGCACACTCGGGACACCTCTTGGCTCCACCACAAGACTCCATTTAGCGTGGGTCTACCCGGCTTTACTACTACTACTAGCCGTGTTTGTTTAGTAGGAAAATATAATAATCAAGTTCATAGGTGGTGCTATTTGGTGCTCTACTTTTTAAATCCGGTTGCAATTAACAAATTGCAACATGAGTGCATGCTAAAGTATTATAGTGTATTTTTCTCGCTTGGGATAAATATATTGGACAGTATTATAAAACCTTGTCAGGGATTTATGCAAATAATTGAAATAGAGTACTAGCAAATCGGATACCAATACACAGAGGTGGTTTACCTGTACCCTTGTAGCCCATACTGCGCCAGTGTCCTGCAAATATAAAATATTAAAAGCAGATATTCGAATTATAATTTACACTTCACCGTTCACAGTTCCAGGTTTGCAGTTACGTAGCTTACATCAAACAGCTTGTCATTAAGCGTGTTTATATTTGTTAAGCAAATTGTGCATCTGCAAATTTTATTATGCTTTTAATTTTTATTGCTGGCTATTGGGCAAACTGCGTTATTTGTGAAAACAGTGCATTCACCAATAGTAGAAATTCGAATAAAACGTCAAAATAACACTTTTAAGTTTCCAAAATAGCTCTTCTTAATAGAATATCATATTTAATACAATACATAAAGATTTTTCATTTAGTTACACAGTGATTTCCAACGCCAGTTTTACTCGGTTGCAGCAGAAAGACAAATCCTAATCCGTGGACGTCGCAACGGTTATATTATATAGTAGAAACTAATGTAATATTGTTGGCATTTTGCAAGGATACTACAGTAACCTTCTAAGATGTCGCTGATCACAGAATATGAATATGCTTCTATCATAGCGCGGTGATAATTCTACTCCAATGGATGTGAATTGGCAGCACCTTCCGCCGCTTCTCTGAGTCACATTGACGCTTCTCTAGCCTTCAAGATTCATGGCTACTAGAGTGCTTCAAGTAACGTTTATTTAAAGTTATTTTAATACTCTCTCTCTTATTTGTAGATTGGCAATGCTATAATTTATTTCTGAAAGTATACAATCAAAGAGGAAAGTTGTTGGTGTGCATCAAAACAACTCACGGTTCGTAATTAAAAACAAACATATGGTTGACCCTCTTGGTATCGGAATGCACTTCGTACTGATCAATCTTAACATTATTTCGTTCCATAAAATATCCATACTTTAAGCCGAAATGAAAAATATTAAGGGTGCCGTCGCGAGCAACGTCTAGGTCATGGTATCTGTAAACAAGAAGCACAGAAAGCACAGAAAGCTGTTTTTATGGTCTGATGAGTCAATTTTGACGACATCTCATCAATGCGTATTAATCTATTTTATGAATGTAGTATACAAATACGTTAATTTATAAAGGTAAAAATTAATATGTACGATATTTGTCTTCTGATGTCTTCATGCTGCTCTTCCGATTTGTAAAACGTGTCTCCCACGGGCGAGATAAGACGTCAGTCGATCATGCCAGTTGCTTGTCAACCAAGTTAATCAAGTATTTAGATAGGAAATAAGCTACGTAGGCATTATTTGCTGTCACTGCTTGGATAAAACATACTAAGGCGTACATTTTTCTTGTTTTTACTGAATCAATAGTTTATCGCTAAATCTTCCTATAAGACTGCATTACCTAATTGCCTAGTTTAGAAAATGGGTAGACTCTATTTGAGCACCCACGCATTCTGAAGTTCTTGAAAACTTGGTGCTAAAATAAACTAATGTCGAGCTTGTCGTAGGGTCCGACGAAAGCGAGGAATAGAGAGCAGAGCTGCCATTGTGAGAAATCACGGTATCTCATGCAAAAGCTGGAATAATCCTGCAATTATATATTTCATCGGAATTGTGCAGCAGTTTTGGACCCTTCACCAATTGCTCCGTGTTTTTGTCACTTAACACCGGCCTACCCCAGGAATCCATGACGCGCCGTGTGTCAATCGGTTAATTCTGCTCTCGTGCTTAGTTTAGTGCCACTGTCACACATTATTCCACGACAAATCGCAGTTAGTCAGAATAGCTTAAGTTCACAATAAATCGACTCGGTTGCACTTACGTACAATTTTTCTGTGCTCCCTCCGTCAATTACGCCCCGTTCCACTAATTAGGAATCGTTGCCATTGTCAACCTAGACACATGCTAAACAGAATGGACTGTGAAAGTGACTCAGAATCGAAAACATAAACAAAAGCAGCAAACACATGCTTCGACCAGTCATAGCCAACATATGTCATCAGCGAACATATGTGGACAGAAACAGTCAACTGTCACCGGACCAAAGGCGCGCCAATGACGTTCGACTATGCAGCCCGAAAACTAAGGTATGCGCAAGATGTGCAGTAAATGTTTAAGACGATCTCTTTTGGTGCTACTCTAAACGTAGCTGGTTGTTTTATGCTGAATGCAGGGCCAGTGACGAAACGGACCCAACCGTAAACGCGTCAACCAAAGTGGCTCTGCCGAGTGTGCGATGTGGAGTGCGCGGATTGGCAGAACGAACGTTTTATGATTTGTTAGCAGCAAAGCAATGGGATGTGAATCATTTTTGTTCCATCGTTTGTGGGTTCTAGAACACAAATTAGCGGAGCTAAAGAAAGCCCGGACGTTGGTGCCAATGCCCGCATCGGATGATGACGCCGGTCAGAGCTCCACCCAAGCTCTCACTCGACGGCCGAAGAAGACAGTGTTGGTAATGAGAGACCGCATAGTTGAGCCTTTGAGACTAGCATGAAGTGATTTACTCCCAAAAATACACCGATAACGGTAAGATCAACGCCGAGGATGGATGTGCTGTGTATTATTGAGGAGGCAGCGAAACAACTCAATCTCAGCTATGGACCAGTAGTCGTGTTTCTTCGCGCTGAATACTACGAGTGTACAGAGTTTGAGAAGGAATTGTACGTATCAGCTGTAGAAGCCCTCGGTGCAAGACTGAAGCGTAGTCACCCCGAGTCTGAACTTCATGTGCTGTCTGTACCTCTATTTCGAGCGGACTGCAAAGCTGCCAACGATGACCTTGCCAGAAAAGCGTCTATGGACAAGGTCACCTTCCCAGCGTTCCCGCTGACACTCGCCCAGCGCGAAGTTGTACTAAGCGGCAGATATAGCTATAAAGGCGAAATCACTGGAAAGATCGCTGTTATTGTAGCAAGAAAAAACCAAACTTTTTTGGAGTGAAGATTTTAAAAACTGAAACAAAGAAGAACAGTGGGCTGGCAGAGGCAATCCCTCGCCCATTTACTAGTATCATTAGAGCGCAGTCGAGCGAAAACGCGGTCAGTCGCTGTTCCCGGCCCATGACAGATCGCGGCGGGACCGATCAGCAAGAAATGTGCAGCCCTGAGACTCTCGTCCGGACTCGCAAATTCCAAGACATCGACGACAGGGACCCGCGTCCAGGCACCGGTCGACGAAAACGTCCGCGTATACTTGTGTCCTCGGGGGGACATTCCCCGTGGGCACGGCAAATCCCTGTGGACATTCGAATCAGCGCAACTCGAGCAGCTAGACCTCGCATGCTCGGATGAACTCAGCGCGTTCAAAATTTGATCTACACGACCATGTCCAGGCCGGAAGAGGACTCCGCCATGTTCCGGATCCACCCAACAACAGGCCAGTGAAACGCAAGAAAGTGAACGCTGCCTACCGGCCCACCCCACCCTCCCTGAAGGCGTTTCTCACGCAAGCCCTCGACGCATTACAGGCCGAGGACCCCTCGCCCCACAATGCTGCATTTCAACGCAATGGACACAGACACGCACAAAACATAGGTCGGCCCAAATCCGAATCACTAAGAATTGCTCTATGAAACTCGAGGGTGCTGACACTCTATTACTCCTCTCACCGACAGTTTTGGAATGCGTAGATATTTTAGTGCTAACGGAGACGTAAGCTACTAGAGCGTTTAGTCTGCTTCGCCTCTATCCTATCCACTCCCTGGCCCAGAAAGAGGCAGGCGCCGCCCCAGCGGAGTGTTAATTTTCTGCAATCATCGAGTCAAGTATCTCTACGTTGCAATCGCTAAAGATTATGTCACTGCTGTATATAACCAGAGTATAGGCATCGTGGCGGCAAATGTGCGTCCTCCCGAAAAGAAGTCGACTTTGACTATGGTAGAGAAGCTTCTTAGCGGCTTACGTGGAGTGCCTGCCGCAGTCCCGCTTGCAGTCCATGGAGACTTTAACGCTCGCTTAGATCGGCCCACCTCGAGTCGGACGATAGCCCTTAGAGAAACGCTATCGGACTTCGGATGCTGGATCATTAGTCCGTCTACTGTCTCAACCTTTATCAATCACAATGGATGCTCTGTATTTGACGTGTTTGCAACAAACGTGAAGGTTAACAAAATGAAATTTGTCAAGACTAATAACTCGCTAAGAAAGGGTGTTTATATCAGGTCGTACATCCCAGCTGCAATAGACATCCAACTATAATACCTGGTGTCGTTTAACAAAAGGGAAAAACCGTTTCCACGGAACCTGAGTAGGGAGACGCTCCACCGGCGCGTTCACGAAGTTCTACTCGTACCAGTATCTCTTGATATTGAGACGTACACCCAACAGCTCGCAGATATTATAAAATCCTCAGTCACCCCAATGCACTGCAGAACGAACTCACGTCCGTGGTACCATTGACTGTGTGTCCTGGCTAAAAGAGCTCAAAATGCAGCAAGGCACCTGGCGAGGGCTTACCCCGCTATGACACCGCTGGCTGCCTATTTCAAGACCACGTGTATGAAAACCAACGCCACTCAACAATTAGAGTACCTCTAAAACTTTCCTTCTCCGAGAGGCAGAGCCTCACTCCCTGCCCGCTTAACTTCACACAATGAATCAATCACTTTGCAGGAATGTCTAGGGCCAGCGATTCTATACCCAGAAAACCCTGCTTGCTCGACGCGGCCTGGGACGATGTCACTCTCAGCGAACAACAGCGTCTTGTCTGCTGCTCAACTCTCTCCACGGTGGAAGACGTGATCCTCGCTCTCCAAGGTTTAAGGAACAACAAAGCAGCGGGTCCTGATTAAGTAAATAATAAGAATTTAAAAACGCATCTATTTTGGCTTCGCGCTAGCCGAAGTTGGTGTCCCTCCAGCCGTTGTTAATCTGTTGATGGCCATTCTGCAAGACAACAAAATCAGAATAGATGACGGTGTGTCCAAAGTGCACTCATTTCTCTAGACTAAGGGCGTGGCGCAGGGTGACAACTTGAGTCCGTTACTTTTCTCAGTCCTTATTAATGACCTATCCGTAAAAATACGGGGTCTGAAAAATCTGGTAGACGTGATCTTGGACGCAGATGATCTTGTCATCTATAGAAGTGTCGCTTTCAGGTTCAACAGGCTAGACTTCACGCGGCCACGTCTGAGCTTAGACTAACCGTAAATCTGACGAAGACAGTGGCCATGAAGTTAGCTTAGCTGCTATCGATGGACTTCGTTTGGCCGGTTCCAACCCACCATATGTTAGTAAGTTTCTCTACTTGGTACTGCTAACGTCAAACGGCCGATGTTTCCAGCAGCATATCAAGAAAAGATGCAGAAAGGCGCTGGTAGCAATGACCACGATAAGGAAGCCGCAGTTGTTGTCCATTCCAACGGCACTGAGACCGTTCGACCTAAAGACTGCTCCAATGGCCGCTTACGATATCGAAATAATTTTTTTTGAAGGTCTCGGAAATGCATAATGCTCAAGCGCTACTGATAGCTAGCAGCAGCTATCGTGGAACTCGCATGCACTAAAACCGATATCCTCCCCACCATCCAAGGCCCGGGATTGCATTGGCATTACTTCGACGAGAGTCTCAGGTTCTAGCGCTCTATGCGCCTAGCCAATGGTTGCCCGTCCAGGGGAGATGCGTCGAGATCCTTCGGAGGGCCTAGTTGCTCCCTCTCTTCTCCCTCCCTTGACTGCCCTTCAAAGGGGCCTGGCCGTAGCGGGCTCGTCTCGCCGCCTCCAGGTTCAGCTTTTTCCTTATGATGGTGTCGAGGAAACGTCGTTCCTTTGTTCAATGGGTCTCGTCCTTCATCATAAAGTCTACTACATACTACCACCCAAGCTTAGTTCGTACTTGCTGTCTCCCGCCCTAAGAGTCCTGTATTCCAGGTAAGATGATATTATGCGGACTTGAGGAAGACTTATTACATTTTCCGTCGTTTCAGCCCAGTCATGATGACCCTCCAGTTGGCTGTATTAAAAGCGTTACAAACATCTAAGAGTATTAAAAGCACGTATGACCTGGTTTTTAAAGACTTCGTGGTTTCTTGCCTGGCGTGATGTAAAGCCCGTTGCAGTGCGTCGAGCGGTGAGCGGCCCCGTCGGAACCGTTTTAATGTTCCGACAAGGCCTGTTGTGCCTCGATTTTCGCGTTTAGACGTGCTACTAAAATATCTTCCACTAGCTTGCCTGCGGTGTTTATCAGGCACATCGGTCTGTGTGGTGTCGAGCCCGTTGCCGCCCGTGGTTTGGGGATTAGCACTAGTTGCGCTATCTTCCATTGTTTTGGGTAGTGCCCTTCGGTTAGCAGCCGAGTGACAAGTGTAGCCACCTCCTTGGAGTGCCTGTCGGCGAATAGCCTCACCACCTCCGGTGGCATCCCTTCGGGTCCTGGTGCCTTTCCGATTGCAAGTCTTCCCGCGCAGCAGTTACCCCTTCGGGCGTGATTGGTGGTATGTCTTCGGGCGTGACCGGTGGTATGTCTTCGGGCGCCACTTGTATGACTTGCCCCAGGGATCCACCTCGACGGCCTTCATCAGTTCCCTCGACGCGGTGTCTTTGGCCCATGCAATCCGGGTCTTGAAGGCTCGGTGCTTCTCCCTATAAATATTCTGCAGGGCCAGTGCCCTAGCCTCTGGTGCGACAAGCTTGAACTCTATGGCCTCCCTTCGTCGGCGGCGAGCCAGCTAAGAGTGGGCGCGCGTAAACGTCCGATTTGCTCTTATGCACTCTTTCCGCGTCTTTTCTACCTTTTACCACTAGCTATTGGGGGTCCTTCGTTTTGACCCGTGGGAGTGAGGTTTTGCCGCCTCACAGACCGCCATGGGCATCTCTTCCACTTCAGCCGCAAGAATCTAAGTAACCTGAAGGCAGCGTACCTCAAGCGAGCTCTGATCCTCCATTGCTCAGCCCGCAACCGACATGTCTATCTCCTCATGGACACCCCTAATTCGTCGAGGAGCTAAGACGATGTTTCGACTTGCCCACATCTTCCAGTTACGTCAACGTTCTCAAAACGTGGGAGCGCAAGTTTGCTGAAATCAATGCGGATTTCTTTATCACAGGAGCAATGCAAAACCAGGTATGAAAATGGCCGAGCCGATTTAACAGCGATGTGGTGACTAGGTTTGTCGTGCATGGTTTTCAACACGTGCTGTGCGCTATCCCTGGGTTCCATGATCCTTTGGACTTATGTGTGTATCAGTGTTGTAAACTACCTTGCGATGGATACCATGCTGCCTCCTGTACCGTAGTAGTACCTCCTGTACCGCCTCTAGCTAGTCTAGATAACTCAGCTTGCGTCATAGCTTCATAGCTTTTACACACTGTTTTATGAGTCCAGTGTGTGTATGTATACATATGCATATCTTTTTACTGTACTATTTTTACACAACATGTGTGATACTAAATCTGACTTTTACATTGTTTTACTTTAAAACGTTGTTACAAAAAGGTGAATGCTTAAAAGCCACTGCGCAAAAACTGACATTGCAAAACAAAGTAATTATAGTTTACCGGACTAAGTCAAGACGAGCCCTCACATGCAAAGATTACGGAGAAAGGACCCCATTGGTCAACCTTTTTATTGGACGTTGCAGATTATGAAACAGAAGTCCGGCAAACGTACATGATTAGATTATTTGCGTAAAACGGGCCTCTGTTACTCAGAAAATCTGTCAGTCTAGCGTCCTTTTCAATATGAGCAACTGCAGGATGAGGCCTGCCAGAAACGCACTGACAGCATCCTCTACCTCAATAACGTCGTACATAGGTGGTAGGTAAAAGATTAAGAGAATGACTTTATTTGAGGTAGGCGTTTACCAACTCTTATCTCGACAGACACAAAGCACGTAAAGAAATCCTGCTCGTCGGATGATTGATATTCTACCTATCGGTTCACCTTGCGCTCTATCGGGAAGCCCTGCCAAGAAATGGGACCTTCGCGTCTTATGGAAATGCAGTCCCCTTAAAAAAGGTTTTTGTTAAGAAAACAATGTACTTATCTTTAGACGAACATACTGATGCCAGTTGAAGAGCGGCAGATAAACCAGAAGGAGATTTAACAACATTGCCATAAGCACTGTTTTAAACAGCAATACAGAAAAAGGAATCTGCCCTACAAACCCTAGGTTTCCGACAACGACAAGCACTCCAACTTGCATAACAACGTTGCTAATCACTACAAACGTAACCAAATAACGCAGCAGTTTTCAAGACTAGCAAATACATAATTTCTGAGAAGACTTATCTGAAAAGCAAGCTGGATATGCGTTATGGTAACTCATCAGAATAAACAAACCAGAAATCTGGTCTTTAACCAGCAGGTCCATTTGACCACACCTCGCTTTGGTACGCCTAACAAAAACGAACATCTGGTAGGACCATTATGCTGTGCTAATAGAACTGTTCTGTCGGAAGGATTTAGCTTCTGCAAACCAGAAAGCCACAAGTAAAGAAGGGTCATTAGCCAAGAAACAGCTGGACAGGGGCTAGAGGTGGATATTAACGGGATGGACGGAACTGACAGTAGAGAGACGCGGGGCGTCGATGGAGGTAGGAAAAGGGTGGCTAAGGAATCTTCAGGAAGGGGGAGGGCGCTAAAAATGCCAGGGACGTGGAGGCTGTGAGAGAAAAGTAGCTCTAGGGAGCTTTTTAGGCGATGCGGCAGCACATTGGGCAAGCGCTTAATCTGTGCAAGGCCCACAACACGAAGTTGGAACTAGGGAGCTGTCCCAAAGGTCCCCAAAACTCGAAGACAGAGGTAAGGCCTACCGGCAAGAAAGCCGACGAGGAAAAGATAAAGTAACCTGAGGAGGAGAATTAAACGTTACAAACAAATGAGAGTAGGCTGTGGGAGGAACGTGTGAGGCTGAGAGAATACAGCTTACGGGAGGATAGCGAATACATCCTTTAAGAGGAGACACACAAACGGGAGAAGGGGCGGGATCTTCGGTGCGTAGGCTGCAACGGCGAGTTGGAACAGGGAAGAAATAAGAAGCTGCAATTGTAAATAAAGACCACGAAGATTAAAACTGTTATAGAGAGGGCAGCCACTTCTGAACAGGTAGTGAGGACCGTCAATGGTTACTGGCCTGAAGAAGTAACCAAACACCTGAAGGTTACCATTATCACTCAGAGGAAGTTCAGGGTAGCAGTCATTCCGATAAGGGTCTAATAGAGGGGCTGGCGCACAGTTTCCCACACTCGCAGCAATGGCTGATATGAGCGCTGGGATTTATAGAAGAATCAGGAAACTAAGCGGCCTCCCAACGGTGCTTGGTAGTTGGGGTGGTAAAAATCTAGGGATCACAAGCCAGGGGCTATTAGAAGAGAGTAAACAGTACATAGGTGCGCGGGTTCGAACCCCACCGCTGCACATTTGTATTTATGGGGGTCCGTCTATGAAGCAATGCGAAAAACAGTTCCGTGGACCTTAAATCTTGGCTGAGGGTCAGCCCGAAAAGTATACAGGGGGGAGGGCGTAAATAGCGGCGGCCATTCAGGGATCCGCAAAGATGCAGGTCAATTGCCAAAGTTTAATCAGGGGAACGCCATCGCCATGTAGGGGATTGACCCACCTCTGGACGGGGAGCAGGTCGAGAGGGAACTGCAGAGGGCCCTGCAACTTCAAGTCGGCGCGAAGGTCAAGGTGGCCGAGCTAAGGCTCAGAAGAGCTGAGACCTGGTACGCACTCGTTACGGTGTATCCCGCGGCGGCAAGAGCCATCTGCTCCCACAAGACCCTTAAGTTCATGATTTATGGCGCATGATTTATTCGAGGAAATAAAACGGAGAGAGGCCACGGGCCTCTGCTTGTTGTCTAAGCCAAACATAGCGATCACCAAGCGAAAGGCAGAATATGTGAAAGCGAATATCGCAATCTCGAGGACGGGTTTTAAAAAAAAAAGCTTGCAATTAGGGGGCGAGAGAAGACGTTTCTTCTGGCTGAAGATTGCTAGTGTATTCTACAGCTGATACTTCTCTCCCAACAGAGAGGAAGGGGAATCCGATAAATTTCTTGACGAATATTCCCAAGGCCTGTCGGCACATGCAGGCAAGAGGGTAGTGATCACCGGGGACTTTAGTGCGGCCAGCACAGCATGGGTCAGACTACAACTTATTGAGCTCAGACTCTACAGAAGTGGATTGCTGAAAAGAGTCTTATGGCTCTTAATGACCGAAGAGTTTCCACCTTTTTCAGAGAGAGCCAGACGGCCTTCATTGGTCAACGACGGCTAACAAGGCAGGCGGAGGAGATTAAGTGATCGCAGATATATCTGTTTCACTACCGGGAACGTTTATCAATACACTGAACAAAGAAATTCAAGAAACGAACGCCCTATAAATTGCCCAGTACTGCTTCCTGAAAGAGAGATCCACACTGTCGGTTCTAAAGAAGGTTCTGCAACGGGCGAGAATAAGTATACCATGATGACCCTTAATGGTAAAATGCCTTCAACACAATGCATTGGAATGCAAGTGCGAAGGCGATGAAGAGGAAGGGTTTTTTCCTTTAGCCTCTAAAGTCTCCCGTATGGGGTGGAGACGTTGACGTATGCTGACTACTTTGCGCTCATAGTAACGACCAGGAGCGAGAAAGCTCCGGAGAGCGCCGCCAGTGAGGCCCTGTCAATGTGTCCGAGTGGATTGAATAGCATCATTGAAACTTGCGCCTGACAAGACAAATTTTCCCATCGGACGACTTAGGCTCTGACCGGACACGGCCAGTTCGAAAGTCACATGATAAGGCCTAAGAAGACCATCAGCAAAATCTGTGCACTGTTGGAGAGACGGATAACGTAGAGCAGACTGTTCTGCGGTTTGATGCTTTCACGGAAGGGAAGGGTGCAGGACAAGCCGCTGTGAGAAGCCGGCCCACCAGAAAGGAGGTTGTTCATATGATGACTTCGTCGGAGCAACGAAGGGAGGCGCTGAACTTGTTTGACACCGGTTTGACATTCAAGACAACCAAGAAAACGATTAGGCGGAAGAGGCTTGAGCGGGTCTTTTAGGAGACTAGTCGAGACAAAAAGTCGAGGGAGAGAAAGCAGCCGAGCCCTCATGGTCTCGACGCACCCTCACAGGATGGTTTACAAGATAGCAGAATCCCCCCATCCAACCATAGGTGAACATGCGGGACGATAGACAGATATAGAGCTGAGTGAAGGAGAACGGCAGAGGCGCCTCTCCCACGGCTTCTAAGAAATGCCAGAGTAATACCGAGCCTGGGGAAAGGGTACGGAAAATGGCCTATTTAGTGGGTATGCGAGTCCCACACTAGTCATGCAGACGGCTAGTGATGTATCTGAATCATGCATTCCCAAAACGTCCCAATACAAATTTAAATAAGCCAATGGCTTCAAACTATTCCTTACAACGTGTTATTCTTTGCAGACTTCCATACAACTTTAAAGCCACGTCCAGTATTTTTGCATTCTGCAATCATTAAGAACAACGAAATTCATAGATTTGCCTTTAAATCGACCACTAGACAACAAAAGTGTTTTTGCCGCCTCTTTGAGGTCGACATCCCGACCTAGTTTTGACGAAATATCTAGTAAATGTTTTTTGCCGTAACTTCAATGCAAAAACATTTAGGTCCAAGATAACAATGTCCCTTTGTATGTAATACCAATAGTTGCGAGAACTCTACATGACTCTGCACTGCATTCACTCGAGTGCGCTGCATCGAACTAATATTTGAGCCGTTGAAAAACATGATTTCCACTTTTATTGAGTAGTTTTATTTGTAGAAAGAGCATCTGTCTTAGTGAAAATATCTAAGGTTTTTATTCCAAAGAGATAGTGGAAGCAGCAAACTCATTTTTTCCCGTAACAAAATCGTCTATCTATAACAAAGTCCGCGGATGGCCACTGTGATTGCATTAAACAAGCTTCTTCCCTTACCCAGAGCAGTAGAGACTCTACGACTTTTCAGACGCGTCGTCGAGAGATAGCCTATTAGATGCTGAGCTGTGCCTGTTAGTCCAGACCCACTAGATTGGGAAGAGCTATGAGCATGCCCTATTTACGTAACCTGTAAATTACCTGATTAAATTGTTGTAAATATATAAATATGTATAACCTTGTGTTTTATTGATATGAATTATTTATTCATACAGCTTCACTATGTTAGCACTTTGGAGTGGACAATTGTCTTCGCCCGAACGTGTGATCACGGGTTCTCTAACCCAGGGTTAGCCCAGTTCAATATATAAATATTGGAACAATCATATGGAGATGAAATTCCAAGTTCAAGGAGCTCAACGTCTAGTTGAACATGAAAGTAAACAAGTTATCACTTATGCAGACATGCCTTATATTAACATACGAGCAACTTACCAGCTATAGAAGTATTTGCCCACGGTGACATTTACGAAGAGGCTTTTCTTTTGAAGCGTGGCGTGCCGTCCAGATTAAAATAAACCATGGCAGCAAAGTTTACGGTTGTAATATTATCCTCCAGGCTGCCATTTGACATACCAGGCTCAAAAATAAACATTCGGTTTTCGGTAATAAGTCAAGGAACCGTTACTACACCCCTTCTTTTGCCTTTGGTGTACGATCCTGTGCAAAGTCCACGCACATGAAAACGCATTATATACTAAAAAAACTGTATGATAAATCAATAAAGAATAACTAAATGTTTATTATTCTCACTGTCATTGCACATGTTATTAATAAAACGCACTTATATTTAAAAAAAAGAAAGAAAGCATGCATCTATTACACGTCTGTAAGGATATTTTATATTTACTTTATATATACAGAATAAATTACAATATTTAATTTCAACGTCATACAATGGCGATCATTATCAAGACATCCGTTTGGGTTTTAGGTTGTAAGCAGATTGTTAAAATCGGTAAGTGAACCTTACAAATACATATTAATTATTTCACAATGACTTTGTGTTTTAAGATGTTACATCATTATAATATAATTGTCATTATTTATAACTTGAACACTTCAGTGACCGTCCTACCGTGAAAGTGAAAAAGTGCAAAAACCACCGATGCGTATGACAGCTCGCTGCGTAGCATTTAGCACACATCTGCAAGCAGAACTGGCAACGACATTGATCGCCAACTTGATGAAATCTTTGGATCGAGCAGACCAAGTGATGATAGCCATGCACAATATACTTTATGCACACGTGCCGACTAGTTCATGCATATTTCCATCCTAATGCTTCCCGGCGAGGTGCACATCTAACCGCGCGACCTCTGATTGTTTCCACTGCCAGTCCGCAACCCGCATGCAGGTACACGAAGCGATTTCCTGACGCCTGCGGCAAGCAAAGATCACGTTTTATACATATTGTAAAGCATTTTTCAGTTGGGCCAAATTTGCCGCTGAAAATAGCCCAACACTTTGCCAGTGATGTAGCTCAACATTGGCATAATCTTAAGCTCAAAAAGACGCACGATATGCTGCGTGAAAGTCGTCTTCGTATAGTTTAGTCTCAGACCCAAATACGGGAAGGAGTTGACAGACTCCAGTGGTTGGCCACAGCAGAGTATTACGTCTTACGGCGAAACTAAATAGCTTTCCTCTTCCGCGAATTCATTTGCAGGCCCTTAAACGAATGGCACCACAGTCTCGGTGGGCCACTACTGTGTTATCCGCATGCATGACGACGACGGCGTTTCTAAACTTTTCCCGCACATGACGGCCTAGGTCTGCGATGAGCAAGGAGAAGGCCAGGCAACGGAGAGGGTCCCTTTGAAAGGTCTCGACGTTTTGACTCAGCTACAAGGTGTATCTTCGCTCCTTATGTTTACTTCAAGGCGGTTTTCAACAAGAGATGGAAAGTACTCGTAGGAAATAACAACCCACCAGCATGATTAAAAATGGTAATAAGTTATCACTGCCAGTCACGGGGGTGAGCGCCTTAAATTTCAAAAATGTTATAAGAGGCTTGATCGATAGAAGTCTTGGTTGGTTTGGCAATCGGACGCGATCGTAACGGGCTGCTCGAAGTTTGGGCTTGCAGTCGATCATTCAGAATCTGATTGAAAAAAAAAACTCAAGACGTTGACGTCAATCCAAGTACTAGGTCTACAAATCTCCAAATATCCGCTGAGTAATCGGGGCTTTTGCACCGCAGTTGAGCGACCATGTTCGCATGATTCATAAAAGATCAAATTTGTGTAACACACTTAATACCCGCGATGCGCTAAGAGCAAATATCTCTTTGTTCCAAAACACATTTCCCTGCATTTATTTTTACCAAAATAGTATGCTTTTATTTTGGACATAAAGTATGTATCTGCCATCTAACGCCAAATATATTTAATATGGATATGACTCAAAACTTTATTAGCCACCGCTATTCTACAGTCAGCTATTGCCGGCGTTTTTTGTAAATATGCCGACTTGTAGACCACGGCATCTCTTCTGCCATGAATCTCTCGAAGTGTGGCAATGCTCGGCCGTTTTCCATGATTTTTCCGTCTCTTTCCATCGTGAAATTCTAAGCGGGTAGTTGCCAAAAGAAGCAGTAGTAGCAATTGTAGCGGTGTAGTTGCCAAATGAAGTAGTAGTAAATGTTGTAGAAGTAGCAGGAACGTCCTTCCGACGTAGCAGGTAAACTTGTTGCCGTTCGAACTACGGCACCCTGCCAATCTCGATATTAAGTTGAACTGTACACACTGATTTAATGACTTAGTCTATTGAACTTAGACTAGCCGAGTACGTAGGAATGAAAACACGATCGTCTGCGGTCACCTGTAGAGTGTCACTACATTATTTGTAGTGCCTTTTCTGCACTCTGTGTGAGTTGTATTTATTGTCTCACAGATTGTTCTCGAATACAGTAGATTCATCTCGGTCCAAGTAGACGCTTTTATCGAATCTTCTGGACGTTTCTCGTACCTAGTCGTATCTACTCTCTTCACTTGCACGTTTGCTAGCACGTGGCGCCTAGCCCCGACAGTCATGTGTCCACCTGAACCTGGCCAGACACAACAGTACGAATAATTTATCACATTCTTCTTAGTATATACAGCGTGGCAGCACCCTATTTAGTGCCATTTTTATTTTAGGTAATCAAGAAGTCACGTCATCTACGAGCACGATTGAATGTCTTTAAATAGCTCAAGACCAAGAGCTATATTACACAGTTAATTAATCGGCTAATGGCAGTGTCAATTGGTGTGTCGGAAAAGTGGTGGGTCTCTCTCTTCATTCAAGTGTGGCCTGTTAATGCATGAAATCTCCGGACTATAATTCCGGACTATAGTATATGCAGCATCCTACGCAATGCATAATGCTCCAGCTGGAAGACTTGATGCTGTGTACAAGGTTAAAAACAGATGACATTTTATTTACAGGAAGCCAGTAATGCATGGACTTTTGTACGGTGACTTAACCGGTAAAAGTAAGTTGTACCCTACAGAATAGTATATTTCATATGCCGCCGTTAGCAGAAATTTTATCAGTATTTCTACCATAAATTCGTTTAGAAAAACCCACGTGATTTTGCTAAACTTAACATAAAACGCCTGCTGAATACGTAAGAAATTTGTGTCAAATGGCAAATGGATGGGCCGTTTCTGTAGGCATCAGGTTAAATGAGTGGAAAGCTGATGCCGCCTCCTGACGCCGCCTCTTCCGCAGTTCATTGTGTTGAACAATTGAACCTTAGGAATAATATTTGCATATCAATTTTTAATGTAACTTAGGTGTACCGAGCAAAATAATAATTATGCAATTCACTTGAAGCTATATTTATTTTAAACTGTTTTCTTAGAAAAAACACATTCAAGCGTTGAACTCTCTCAGTTGCAGGATTCGGGCCTGTGCCGGCCTTTGGATTGTCACCAGAATCCGTGCCGGTGTACGAACCTACCCTATGCGTACCATGGTCGCTGGGCCATCAAGAACAGTATAATTTTGCTTACGAGCCAATCGCCCGCTCCATGGAGGCCGCTGTATATTCAACGCAAATGAAACCCTCTCCCGGCCAGGGCAGTCTCTGTACGCGGTATTCGTCGACTTCAAAGCCGCCTTTGACTCCGCTCCACGCGATCGTATGCTCAACATTCTGGCAGGAGTCGGCGTTCCCTCGAAGATGCTGAACCTCATAAGAGAGGTCCTACAGGAAAACCGGGTGACAATCGACGATGGAGTGTCGGAACTGCCGGCGTTTTTGCAAACAACTGGTTTGCCCAGGGGGAACATTTGAGTCCACTTCTCTTTTCCGTCCTCTTGAAGGACCTGCCAAAACAAATTCGGGCTCGTAGAGATCTCGTTAAAGTTTTATTATACGCAGACGATTTAGCCATCTATGGAAGTAGCTGTTTACAGGTCCAACAGGCGCTGGCCAGGCTCAACACAGCCGTTACAGAGTTGGGGTTAACAATTAATCTTCGTAAGACGGAGGCACTAAAGTTCCGTAGAGGGGGCAGAGTCGCACGTGACGACGCTCTTCATATCGGTAGCTTTTCTCTCGCCTACGTCAATAAGTTCCCTTATCTGAGACTAATTATGCCATCGAATGGGGTAGGGTTCTCGGTGTATGTTATGGAGAGATGCAGGAAGGCCCTTATAGCGGCATCCTTCCATCAGAAGCGCCGCCTGTCCCTCGCCACAGCCATTCGCCTCTTCGACCTGAAGATTGCTCCCGTGGCTTCATAGGGAGTGGAGTTAATATGGGCGCACCTAACTCCCAGAAATCCTCGACCAGCTGAATCAGATAAAAGCAGCTTTCCTGAAACGGACTCTGGGACTCCATACGTCAACGCGCAACCGCCTCCTCTTCCTATTAGCAGACTGTCCACTTTTTATAGAAGACCTAAGGCGCCGTTATAACCTTCCGCAAACCGCAGCCTTTAACGACTGCATTAGAAAATGGGAGGCGAAATTTTCCGAATTCGACCCGGAATTCTTCAATACAGGAGCGATGAGAAATGCGGAGTGGAAGGGGCCAGAGCGTAGCAACAGGCACGTGATAACACGATTTGGAGTACACGGCTTTCATCACAATTTACGTCATTCCATATTCCATGAACCATGTGAGACTTGTGTATGCCGCCGCTGCGGCGAACTCTGCCGAAGATACCGTACCGCAAAATGCAATCTTGTGCAATATTTAAATGAATTAGCCCGTCATTGGGGGGCCTTGTAGCTTATATATTTTATATGTATGTGTATGTATATGTATATCTATGTGTGTATATATGTATATGTATAGGTGTATGTGTATGTATCCATACAAATGCAGATCACCAGGTGATAGTCTTGACTCAATGTCCTTATAGTTGTTAAAGTGATGTATTTGTGGTTATAATCGCTACTTAACCTGAGTGAATAAATATGAAATGTTATGTATATTCAACGCGACTCCAAAAACGTGCGCCCTATTGTAAAAAAAACTGTTTCATATTGCTTTCTTTAGGGTTAAACGCAAATTTCGTGGGAGTATTACAGGATTGTTTTGTTCTACTAGGTTGGTTTATATATTGGTCGTTTTTACTATTTGCAACCATTTGCATGTGATATTAATGATAGAAACGCTTTACCACTTTACCTACACTGCAGTATAATTTAGCTCTATAATCAGTTTTCACGTTATGAACAACTTACTTCAATAGAACAAGGCGGTAATCAATATGTAATAGTTTAGGATGCCCGCAGAACAGTGCTTACGCTAAACCATTAAAACATCTTTATCCTAATAGTTAGAAAGAAATATTTGCCTTGATTATATTAATCGATGTGATTCTGTTCTTAACAACAGAGGCACCAATTTAAGCGTGCCGTCTTTCGTTCCGAGCTCAAAGTGGTACTTTCAGCATTCGTAACGCACACGAGCCTAAACAAATCAACTGATATAATTATATCGGGACTGGCGAAAAAGATATCAAGGAAAAGTAGTGACCGTTTCAAAAGCCAATATTTCCTGCAGCTGCTATCTGTGAACCGTCCAACGAGGGAACGACATTGGCCTCAATAGGAAGAAAATAAACGAATGACTTATCGGAGGTAGTTCTAGGGACAGTACGAAATCGTCTTTACTGTAAAACTGCCTGCATATCAGGCTGATACTCAGAAAAATAATCCATACGCTTTCAAGCATCTTCTCCGATTAAGTATTTTTAGAGAATGTTTTGCCACGTGCGAGATCAGTAGCTGAAAATTAGGGTTGTGTAGAGCCAAATGTATGTGTATACGTATTGTATAATAAGGAACTCTACCATTATGTTTACCAAAACCAACCAAGTTATGGAAACGTGCATAATCTGAGTACTACATTTAAGGTCGACTTTGACCTGAACCTCAGATTGCGTACACTGGTTACAAGTGTGAGGGAGGCTCTTTGCTGTACTTTTTTTTATAAGGAGATGTATGCTTTTTCACTTGTTGTTAAGGTGTCAAGTTATGAGAGTGTGATATCCTTGTCAATCAACAGTATATAGCTCATACAACCTACCAGTTTAAGGTGACATCCTGTATCGGCTACACTTGGAATGATTGTAGAAGCCATAGCGTTTCAGCAAATTCAGGTGGCCAATCTCTCAGCAGGATTGCAGAGAAAGTGCAGTGCCCAACCCCTGCGTTGGAAAACGATTTCGGTGTCGCGGCTGATAAAACGTTTTGCGCATCGGCAAGGTCAAAGGTGCCCACATTTTCTTTCACTCACACCTTAGCCGCTACTTCGGCCCAGGTCGGCAGGTAGAGTAGAAGAGGCCAGATCACTTGGCCACGAATTTTGATTCGGGCGGTTTGGAAACCTTGAGTTAGGAAGATCACCATTCCTCACGATTCTTGCCCGCTGGCATTTGAGATGCTCAACCTTTCGAGAGACATTATATCTATTGATCACCTGCGCCAAAGATTACCGTTAGAGATGCGCGTTTTTTATCGTTTAAATTGCGAGAAATAATTTGAGCACTCGGGTTTGTTGCATTTTTTTCCACCACTGCTAGGCGGGAGGAAATCCGACTGCTTGAAGGAGCTGAACGGTAGCCTTCAGCCTATGTTCTGCAACTTTACAAAGAGGCGAATTACCTGGTTAACGGTGAGCATGCAACGAGTACACCTAGTTTGTCTTCTACGCAACTGCAAAACGCTCACATTGGAAGATAATACTATAAATCTGCTCATTAAGGTTGAAGAAGCAAGTGAAGTCCTGCGCTCTCTTAAAAGGAAAGAGTGCGGGGACTACACCAGGTGTACTGCAAGCATTAGGTGCAGTCTGAGCTACTAGCAGACACTTCCTCTGAAACAGTTCGGCTTCTAGAAAGGTCAAAGCATGAATGATGCTATCCTTGTGCTTCAGTCAGAGATAGAACAAGCTGTGGCAATTCCCAGAGGCTATTTGTGCTCAGTCTTTTTCGACTGCGTCAAAATCTTCGACAGAGCACCTCGAGATCTCCTGATGAAGCCATTCCGACACGCAGGGACAACACGCCCTTGGGAGCTCGGTGTGAGCGCGCGGGACTGCCGGTCGTTCGGAGAAAAGCTGTCACTCGATCGTTTCAACTCTAGTCTTTCTTCTCGAGTGTGTCACTGTGCCGGCCCGTTATATTGGTACCGACTTGTAGATGCATTTAGGCGCGCATTCCCGCTGCCACTCATAACAGTTACATACTTCTGTGTCGCTTACATATCAGTCATTCCTAGCTTTCATATTCATAGTGTTCACACTGATCCTTCGTAAAAGTATATACTTTTCATCCAGCAACACCGTATATTTTCCGGCCAAGGCGTCATCTTGTATAGGGCTGTCATAAAAACACCTCATGTGCAAGCAGCCAAAGCCTCAGCACAGCTAGAAACATTCCTCTCACGGACCAGAAGAGGAACAGACTCTCGGCACCGTCTCTTTGCAACAGTAATTAGACAGCGCCATGCTATATGCCGCACCCTTATGGGAGCGTACCACTTCCAGGGTTACAACACGCCGTCTCTTCAACCATGCCCAACGATATATGGTGCTAAACATCGCACGGACAATTCGCACAGCTTCCATATCAGCTATACAAGCTCTTTCTAGACAAATTCGTATAGGCCTAGAAGATAAAGAACTAGAATAAAAAAATCTCTTGATGTCAGGACAAAAAAATACTGTCCATTCCCGAACAGACATTTTAAGCAAAGAGAACTAACAATTAGAAGCGATCCAACTAACCATCCTGGATGCTGAACGAAGTCAATTCTTGGACCACGGTGGCTGCTTTCAGCAAAACTTCTACCGCATTTGTAAGACAGAGTCCCTCCTTACGCCATATGTGCAAGTCAGGCGAGGCAGATAATATGCTACAGGTCTTTTTCAATACTAAGCAAGAGCTACCGTCTCGGAGAGAAGAGAGTCCTGCGGCTATCCCGATAATTGATAAAGAGGACAACTGGATTTTAGTGGGTTTCTGAGTCACACACAACCGTGGCTTTAACAACGACGCCCAGTGTGCATCATGTACTTTGCTAGTTAAGTCTCCCTATAAAATAAATTCAATTGGCTCTTTGTTATCAAGATGCTACAGAAAATCACTTACCATTTATACGTCATGAGGCTGTGGCTATGCGTATACACTAAAAACTTATTTAAATTAACAATTAATTGAATTCGAACAGAGAAATGACAAGGGTGCATTCATTTTATGCGCTTTATGTTCGAAGCTACAGGGTGCAATACCATAATATGTTAAAAAAGATACTTCTTTAATTTACTATACCCAAGTTCTGTAGAAGGCATGGCATCAATAACTACCAACGTCATCCAACGGCTGACCTTTTCTAGACACCAGCTTGGAATTTAGGTTTTCACGTCTGCTATCTGGTGATTCGAGTGTCGCACTTCGCAGCTATTCTTTGCGCCTGCAGTTCAAACGCAACTATGCTCTTATTAGGTAAGTCAAAAAGTTCGTCGGCTTTCTGGGACCACATTTTTGAAATTTCCGCGCTCTGCAGCAGGGCCGCCTGAGAGTGCGGCTGGGTGTTTACATTCAGGAGCAGACCCGTGGCGGCGCGACGGTATACCGGTTCCAACTTTACTGTTTCGTTTGCGGAATTGGCAGCTGTTTGCAATGGAGGACAAAAATACGCATTTTCGACACATTATGTTGTTCTCCTACCGTGAAGGCATAAGTGCAGCGCAAACAACCCGGAGGATATGTGCAGTCTACGGTGAAAACGCAGTACACAAATCCACAGTCGAAAAGCGATTCGCCCGTTTCAAAGCTGGAAACTTCAATCTCGAAGATGAACCGAGGTCAGAACGACCCAATGATGTGGAGACCGACGAAGTCATAAGCCTGGTTACTTCGAACCCAGGTTTGACCATAAAAGAAATTGAAGATGTAACGGGAGTCTCCCACGGAACCGTTTGGAATCGCCTCCATGATGCAGGTTTCTCGTGCAAGCGGAATATCTGGCTACCACACGACCTCATCACCTGCATCTGTCAAGTGTAATCACAATATTATATACACACACAAACCTATATAATCTAATCTTGCACAGTGTCGACATTTTACTGATTTAAAAACTAAGAACAATTGTTTTCAGCATTTAGTTCCTTTGTTACACGTCTTCTAAAAACACCGACCCGCTCCGTATTTCGGAGGTCCTGCGAGAGCTCGTTCCATACTTTTGGCAGCATGCAGGCTAAAGAATGCTGCGTTAAGGTCAACCTGCATCTGGGAACCCTAAGTTGGCCCTCATATCGCTGAGACCTGAAGGGGGTGAGTTGAAATTCAAATTCGCAACCTAAAGGGAGTTTGCCTTTAACCACCTTATGGGCAAGCACGGCTAAATTTAATCGTGCCAGCTGATCGAGTTTGAGTAGTCCGAGTCTGCCGTACCATGGCGACACGTCGTCCCGACGAGACAGACCAGTAATGGCTCGCACCGCATTGTTCTGTATCACTCGCAACGAGTGCAGGGTTCCCGAGTAGCTTGCGCCCCAAATAGTGATTCCGTAGGTGAGCATCGATTCCAGGAGCGCCCTGTATACAAGGACCAGAACAATGCGGGAGACCTTGGCCTTCCTCAGACGGGCCAGCGATGCCACCACAGCACAGCAGACCCTGACGCTCGACCGAACGTGACTTTCCCATTTCATGTTCTCATGAAGCGTGATACCGAGACATTTTACTTCTCGACTCAGAGGGACATCTGCACCGCCCACTTGAAGGGATATATTACCTGTGTCCAGTTTCAGCCTCGATGCCCGCTGAGGTGTGTGAAACAAGACGACTTTCGTCTTAGTCGGATTCACGACAAGGCCAAACTGTTTAAAATATGAAACTGCCGTTTCAATGCCGGTTTCCACATGCCTAAGATTAACTTGACCGTTTGATAGCTGAGCAGGTGAGATGCGGAACAGCAGAGTTGTATCATCCGCATATACCACTGGTCGACACTCTATATCCCTTTCAATGCCACGTAAGACGAAATGTGTGTAGATTATGAAGATAAAGGGGCCAAGAACCGACCCCTGGGGAGTCCCAATCGAGACAGTCCCAGGGGTGGAGCTCAAACCCCCCACCGACACAAACTGCTTACGTCCGCCTAGGTACGATTTAAACCAGGCAGTTACACCTGGTGCGCAACCCATTTCTCGCAGCATCTTAAAAAATATAGAGTGGTCAAGACAGTCAAAGGCCTTCGCTACGTCAAGGAATGCGCCGAGACACATTTTCCCGTCTTCAGCAGCTTTGACTATTTCCCACCAGATATGGTTTTGAGCCAACTCCGCTGATCGCGACTCCCTGAAACCAAATTGGTTTTTAGAAAGAAAATTGGTCGCATTTAGGTATTCCTCGAGCTGCTTCTTAATAAGTCTCTCAAAGACCTTAGATATGAATGACACCAGCGATATCGGTCGATAGTTTCCAGGTTGGTTCTTATCGCCCTTCCCTTTGTGAAGCGGGATTACCGCTGATGTCTTTAGGCGTTCTGGGAACACCCCTGTCCTGATCGACATGTTGAAGATCGCAGCTAGAGGGCCTGATAACGCGTCGATTAAATTCAACTGTAATCGACCAGGCACGTTTCCCCCGGCTTCAAATAGATCCGATTTCACATTTTTTGCAGCGCAGTGCAGCTCCTGAGCTGTGATATCACTAAAGGAAAATGAATTGGGCTCGGAGCTCCCTATGCCAGAAATGGCGTCGTCTACCGCCTCCCGTTGGGAAAGTCCAGCTGCGGTTTTAGCACCGATTGAGGTGAAAAACTCGTTTAGTGCGTCTATTACTTCCTGGGCCTCTTCAAGCTCTTGGCCGTCGACAAGCAGACGCTTGGGTATCGTGGCCTTTCTTTTACCACGGCCGCAAACTTCATTAAGAGACGCCCACAGTTTTGCAGGCCGATTACTGACAGCTACAAACTGTTTCTCGAAGTAGGCGTCCCTTTTTTCTCGGAGCCTCTTCCTATAATTTGCCTGCCACCGCTGCAGCGTCTCCCTCTCATCTACGGTCCGTTTGTGAAGCCACCGACGACGTGCTCTGTCAACCACACGTCTTAGCTCAGCCAGTTCATGGCCAAACCAAGGAGCACGATTTACCTTTTTTGGAGCCCTACGCTGCCTCAACGGGAAACTTTTGTCGAACAGATGTCGAAACTCCCTATTGTACGATTCGTAAGCCGCATTGGGGTATCTGAGGCAAGAACTGAGGACCAGTCCACCATGGAACACCGTCCTCACGCACTCCTCTCATGAGCTTCGAAGCGGCGCCTAATGTATTGCACACACTGTGAAATGTGTCGTGCTGCCCGCTAACTGGTCTACTGGTCAGTGATCGGAAACTACCGTATCACAACGAAAATGATAGGCAGCTTGAAGGGCGAGTCAATACCTGTCACGCACTCCTCCGGAAGAACTCGAATGAGCCATTTTTGAGGAGATTGATAACGGCGATGAAAATTGATACTCTACAGAAACGTAACACAGAAAAGAAGTTGGGTCCCCAGAGGTTCTCAGGCCACAGGTATCCCTAAACCCGAAATTCATCAGAAGAAGGTTATGCTGTGCTGCTGGTGGGACTGTAAGGGCGTCGTGTATTTTGAGCTGCTTCCAATGGGTCAGACGATCAACTCCGTCGTCTACTGCAGACAACTCGAAGATTTGAAGGCTGCAGTAGCAACGAAGCGCCCGGAATTGTCAAACAGGTGGGGCGTCACTTTTCAACATGATAAGGCGACACCACACAAAAGTTTGGCCACCCGGCAAAAATTGGCGGAGTTTGACTGGGATGTGCTGCCGCACCCAGCCTATAGTCCCGACCTCGCACCATCTGATTATCACTTGTTCGGGTCTCTCCAGAACTCCCTTGATGGCACAACATTTGAATCTTTGGAGGCTATAAAAAAATCACCTCACTTAGTATTTGGACGAGAAGGACAAGACGTTCTGGGAGAAAGGAATCATGGATCTACCGAGGCGATGGGCGAAGGTTATCGAACAAAACTGTCAATATATCATTGAATAAAAATACTGTTGTCTGCATAAATAAGGCTCTTTAAAATCGGGTAAAAAAAGCCGACGAACTTTTTGACTTACCTAATATATGCTATGCGGATTGTTATGATCGGTAAGTGGACCGTATATTACAAATAAAGAGCAGGTATTGCTACTTTATGATGCAATCCAAATATTTTGAAAAACCGAATTCGTGGTCCGGTGTGGTTTGAAAAAAAAATTGACAGCATTAGCATATTTCCCGCTCGGTACATCATATCTATAGAACAAATTTCTATACTTTTATAGCGCTTACAACAACTGCAAGGGATCGCAACTAAACACCCCATCTAAGAGTTTTACCTTTCTTTCTAATAAAATGGTTTTGAGAATGCATAATGCATATATACCACTGGCCACCTACAGTGATGTGTGTGGGACCACTAAAACAGGATTTCCCCATCTTAGGTTCAGGATTGCAAAACACTTATGAAACCATGAAAGCGCGTGCCTTCGTTCTTCGGGAAGAGAGTTATGGCCATTGCCAGAGTTGTTTGATGGGCCTTCTCTACGAAACTGCGTCTCTTAGAAGATTGTTCAAAGACGCTACTGTGATTGTCTAAATATAGTCTTAGGAGTAAAACGTCTAAGAGAAAATCGGTGCTCTTTGACGATACCAATAATTATTTTTATAAGGTAATTGATTACTGGTAATGTCGTGTCGTCTTATATTATAACTGTTTAGTGGGTCATTTAGCGTATATATGCAAAAATGACTAAAATCTGGCAAATTCCGAGATTGGCCCAAAGGGCTTTCAGCAAAGTCAAATAGAATAATGTTTGATTGAAAACTTCGCAGGTTCATTCACGAACTGTTTCTAGCACATTAACAGAAGGAGTCGGTCTAGTGTGGCAATTACTTTAAGAGGTACATTTTGCACTAGTTCAGTAGCCACTATTAACCGTATAATACAAATATATGATATAGCGTTTATTATCATCTTCATTAGGTACATTGTAAAGGTTGTCTTACTATAAACATAACAATTTCATATTAAAACATATACAACCACATGTTTCCAATCCGAGGATAATCTCCTTTCCGATGTCCTCATGATACGATAATACGCTATAATACGCTATCGGGACCACCAATTAGAGCGGGAACCCCCAACGAAGTAACTTCTGAGCATTACGCTGCGTGGTATCTGGCGCAAAAGTTCCATCTACTGTAAATGCAAGTAGGCATGAAAACATAATGTTCTGCAGAGATTATAACAAATACTCAGAGTTTTATTTCATTTTGTGGTTACAGTAAAATATGAATATCTAACTACCCTTGGGCTTGTGAGGGGTGCTACCAATCGAGCTTATCCTCGAGGCAGTCCCTTATTGTGTCCATAATTGCTGCCGCATTGCCGCGCTGAACCGCCAAAGATAGCCGCTAGAGTAGAAAGTCAAAAGCTTATTTGTCCCCCGTCGTGAGCTCAATTCGTTTGCCAATCTTCCGTAAAAGTGACCATGCCTCAGGGCCGGGTCCCCCTAAGTGTCTCCAATACTAGTGGCACAAAAATGAACTCGTTGGTGAGCTGGGCGTATTTGTTGGTCTTTAGACGTTCAGCCTTGCGTGCTGCGGAGCCAGCGGCTGATGCGCTAGCCTCCATGTTCGAGGGGGCGAGTGTGTCGGTGACTGTAGCATCCCAAAAAAGCGCCTTTCCCCTTTCAAAAGGGATAAGGGTGAGACCGTCAGGCCTTTTTCCGTCGCTTCTCAGGAGGCCGGTTGGCTCTCGAATGCATGGCAGTAGAGCTGACCTTAAGGCGCGGGCGGTAACCTCGTTAATCTCGCTGTGACGGCTTTGAAGTGCTTCGCTTCTGTTGCAGGATAGCCCGTGGGTTCCTCAAATGTCCACTTGTGCTCCGCACGGACACCGGTGTTCCTCCGTTAGTCTTGTTCTCAACCTCAAACCGATGCACAGATGACAACTTTTCATGATCAAGTAAAGTGCTAAGGTTTGAGGAAGGGATGGCTTGAGCCATTTACTAGCCCCTTTTTGGACAACTGCCTGTAGTCGGGCTTTGTCTGCCGTGGACAGTGCATCGGACAGTAAACGCTGCCATTTGCTTGGATACTATGAGATCGTCATAGGACCTCTGCAGGTGTTTGTTTGCCTCTGGGAGTAGGCCTGCGAGGTTCTCGAATCTTGTATCAGCAGCTTCTTTGGCATCCTGGAAAGCCTGCAGGGCTATGGCCAGGGCTGATTTGCTGGACTGTAGCTTCTGAGGCGTGTAATGAAGCAACGTGACAGCTGGCTGCCAGATCTGCTGCAGAGCGGATTCCCAAACCTCCGAGTCTAAGAGGAAGGGTGGCTTGAGCCCAGTTGTTGTCGGCCAAGTTTAGATTAAGGAGGTCGCTAAGACTGGCCCTAAGGCTATTGTCTAATTCCCACAGCAGATCCTGGTTTGCTCCGACGTCCGTGCTGCGGAGGAAAGTGGACAATTCTTGATGAGCCCAAGGATGATTTTAATAGATGATATGCGCTAAGGGGATTAAGCCGGTTTAGCCGGTTTAGGCGAGAGCAAAGGCTCTTTATCCTACCTACGAGTTCTGGGTGAGTGGCGGCCGACCCCACAGGGGACCCTAAGAGCGTCATATCTGCTGCCTCGACTTGTTTGCACACCAAGAAGTGCCTCAAAGGCGGATATGTTCGGCTGGCCTTTTTAAATAATTTCGCACTTCTGGGGATTGAACTCAAGACCACTCTTCTGACCGAAGTCAAAAACTCTCTTGATATCTGCCTGTATTAAAGATGCTTCTCCCCCAATGGTGCCATCGTCTAGGTACCAGAGATTTAAAGGGGACTGGATAGAATTGACCAGTTCTTTGATGGCTAGGCGGAATAGCGGCGGACCAAGGGGGGGATGGCGCGGCCGCAGGCCGTCCATACCGGCGGTAGACCCTGCCGGAAAGGTTCGTACGGCCTCGCGAATCTCTTCTGAACTGGTGACTAGCGACTCGGCGTGGGATAGTCTTAGGTGGCAAGTCAAGATCGGCCGGTTCTCTAGGTTGTTTGGAAGTCATTTCCACGAACGCCTCGGCTGCGCAAACAGGACTTCCCACAGAAAGCAAAGCTCTCGCAGCGCCTTTAATGTCGCCTTCGCCTAGTAGCCTGGTTGCTCGTCTAGCGGCGGCTTTGTCCTCGTTAGGTCGCTTGTTCCAGTGCTTACTTGGAACCAATTTGGGTGGAGGCCCACTACCTGATCTATGTTCCTCGATTCTGTCTCTGAGGTATGTGGTCCAACTAAGATTGTTCTGTGTTCGTGATGGAGCTCTGAGAACTGTATGCGCAAAAACCAGTAGGTTGGCCGCCCAGCTATGCGCGTCATTGTTTTGATGTACGAGTGAAAGTGCGTCGGCCAGCGCTACCGCAACTGCAGGACGGGCACTTTTAGGGATGGTGTCACACCGTTTGTATGTCTTTGTGTACTCGACGAGTTTTTCGCGCAGGTGGGTACCATCAGTGTTGTCGACCGGATTGCTGACGGGGGGTAAAACTGGGTGTTCAATGTTCGAGTGTACTGCTGTCATGTGCCGTTTGATTCCTCTTCTTATAAAGTTCCTTTGGCAATGCGTGCAAGAAACCCTGTTGTAGTGAGGAGCTGGGCTTAAATTTCCTGTATCCGACCCGAGACTGGATAAATGGTCCGTCTGCGGGAGGTTGTCCGAGTGGCTCGGACTGGCTTTATTTTCGGAGGCGTCTTGAGGCAAATTCTGACAGATTTCTTCACTTCGAAAGCTGATAACACCCTGATGACTGGTCCGAGAAGGTTTGCAAGGTTACGAAGAGCGCTGGCTGCTTGAGGATCAAGACCGCTTAGCATTTTTGCAGCGCTGGTGAGCCCTGCAAGGGTCTGCCTTGCGAGTGGAACGCGCCCTCGATGGCGACAAGTCCACCCAGGTAGTGCCGGGGGCTTGACGATATTCCGCCTGGCGCGGGCGCATTTTGCGTCGGCGATGTGTCGGTTTCAATGCCCTTAAAAGGAACAAGCGTAATAGTCTTATCGGACGTTCCATCCGAACTAGGAGCAACGATCTCACGAACCACTGAGGCGTAGGAACGAGGAGCGTTCTTACCTGTCTCGCATGGTGCCGGATTCGTCCAAGTCGCCGGTTTTTTACAATAGTGGCCGCCGGGTAGTCGGACTGGACCTGATGAAGGACTCGTGCTCCGGTAATAATCTTGCTCTTTTCCCAAGCAATGGCGTAGATCGGACACGAAGGAGACGCTGATCTGTGTGCACCTCCACAGCTTGCGCATTTTGGAGCACTTTTACAGTCCTTGACTAGATGTCGGTTACTGCCGCAGTTCACACATGCTACTTAACCGCTGCAAGAGGATGCGTGATTACCTAAGCGCTGACATTTGAAGCATCTTGAAGGACGTGGTGGCTCGACTGTCACTGCGTAGGGTCTGAAAGCCAAGATACGCGGTGGCTGGCGGGGCTCCCTTGAACTTGAGCAGCACCTTTCGTGTAGGGATAGCCGCCTGTTGTGGGCTGACACCTGCTCGTCTGCAAATGCGTTTTACTTCTGTGACACCGGCGGAGCTAAGTTTCTGCAGTATCTGCCCTTCCTGAAAGTCTGGGCTAACATGTTGTCGATATTTTTTTATGCTGCTTTGGCTCGCAGCCCAGCTAGTTCGGTGATGCACATCCGTTTTTGTGCGTCCTCAAGCTTATCGACGGTAGCCGAGATTTGTCCATTCTGTGCCGAGATGTTAACGTCTGCCACTTTTAGGTGTCCTTGCAGCATCCCCAATACATTGCCTCCTGGCAATGAGCTGCCGTCTCTAGCTGCGCTGAAGGTTACGCGGAAAGCCTTGTGTGCACCTGATTCAACCTTTTGCTTGAGTTTTGTTAACGCTTCTTCATTTTTCCGAATATTGCGCCGTCTGCTTTTATTCATAACTTCCTTAAAACCCCGTTCTTCTGGCAGTTCTTAAGGTGCTGCCTCGGTGTTAATAGCCTGCACTGAGGCTTGGGTTTCGCTACTCGGTCTTGCGCGTTTCACCCCAAGTTGTCGGCTTTCCTTATTGTCAGTAGCTACCGTTTTGTTATCACTTTCGCACATGGGCGATGCGGTCGTTTTTGCAGTAGCACGACCTGCCTCCATGTTGCTTTCTACTGAGGTGGTAAACGCCCTCAATCGTGATATATCGAGCGAGTCTGGTGGTTTATCCTAGCCGGATATCACAACCTTCGGCATGCCTGTGCCGTAACAAGCTTCGGAATACAAAGCAAGTAAATGCTCCTAAATAAATAAAATTACTAAATTAAAAATAAATAATATTAAGTAAAAAAATGGAGCGTGCAGGCTTAGGTATTAAACCCGGTGCTGTTAGGTTGTAGACGATAGTGCTGCCACTACGCCACGACAACCTGATGCTTCGAGTATTCTCCGAGCTTCAAGTGTCTTAGCCAGTAAATACGAGTGTTCGGTCTACGATGACAATGGCAAATCGAACTCGGTCAGCTGGAGGGTTCAAAGGGAAACTGGCTCCTGAGGGTTCGCATCCAAACTGTCTTCGAGCGCGTCGGTTCACCACTCGAGTGTTCACTACACACACAGTCGATAGTGCGATTATCACTGCCAGAATCACAGTCAAACCACATGAATCACACCGTTTTACGGGAGCCGACGGAAACACGACCGGCACTCTACCGAATCGAACGTTCGAAAAGATTGTAGTAAAACCCATGAACCGCAAAACGTGTTACTATGTACCTGTGGATTCTGTTAAGTCCCTCTTATGCGACGTTGGTCATTGTATCCGTATTATAACATTCATGATAGATTTTTGCCATCTTCCGCTCCCATTAATCCTGATGAACTCTAAGTAAGTTGGAGTAGTCGGAAGGTCGAAACGTCGTTATAGATCTCCCTTAAATCGCGGCGTGCCACCTAAGCGGTAAACTAATCTATTTTGTGATTAGCAGTGTAGCCCCATGACACGTTTAAGAAATACTGGCTTTATACGATCGAGCATCTTATGCTGCGACGCGAAAAGATACTCCCAAATTACTCAAATTCCGTATGCAGCACCAGGTGCAACCTTCAGCTCGAACAAAGCCATTGCTGATTGCAGCAATACCTTCGATGGCGTCTGCACTCCAATACTTGCAATCAAGGCCTGCCCGACCCCGTCCGTAATGTGGTCTGTGCAGCATCGACCGTTAGTAGGTAGAAAGTACCACCCGCAAGTACTTAAAGCTATTCAATTTCTTTTATTCACACTGTCTGTGTAATACTCTATCTAGTTAAAATTGGAGTACACAAGTACTCCGGCTAATCAAGAAAGTCCCCCCAGCTTACTCTTAAGTCTCTCGAGCTGATTCAGAGACTGTGGGTATGTACAAGTTTGGGCATGATACAGATCACAAGGGCCTTTGCAATATTTACAGATACACGACTCGACTGGGTCGTGAAACGACTCCGTTCGACAGACCACATGATGATAGCCGTGGGTCGAGAATTTGACCACCACGTGCCTGTTTGCCCGATCCGGATTCTTCCATGTGTCGTCTGTCATTGCTGGCGAAGTGAAGAACTGTGGGCTCACGTCGCTGATCTCCTCTCTTTTCTTGTTCATGAAGTTCACGAATGCCGTCGTCTCCTCAAGCTTATTTAAAGCTATTCACATACTCAAGGGTCGTTGGCCCTACACGAAGTCAGTCGGATTCGGCTAGTCGCCGTCCCCGGCGGAATTTCATTGCTTTAGGGTTATCAAGGTTGATTGTCAGGCCGGTACCTTGTATGTATATCTCTTTTCTAAAGTATATCTAGCGACGTCTGGCCCGCCCTGTGATCTTGAATTGTTGATCTCTGCTCGTGCCCTATAACGCGGCCATAAAGAGTTGGTTGAGGTTTTTTTTTATATGTATGCGAGGTTTGGAAACGCTAATGCACGATCGGAATTGACCGTGACAGGAGAGCCTCGTGTTTCACCGGCTCATATGGATTTTGTTGCGTCCTCAGCTCTACAACCCGAGGGAATGCGTTAAGCCGTTCTACGGAAGGCTGGATTGCCATAGCCCCTTGCAAGGCCCCCCATATTGACCACTCATATATAGTGAATGCATAATAGCGTCTAAGAAATTGACGTCTGCCGCTCTTGCGGCTGCATCTTTCATCATGTGACCGAGAATGCCTTGTGTCGATTTTCTTGCACAGCAATACGTCGAGCTTCCCTAGGCCAGGGCAAAGCAGAACGGACACAGATTGCACCAGGGACACCAGACCGACTGACGAGTGCCCGCATTTCGTCGCGCTCCCGGTGCGCGATGTTTAGTGATGGAGTGCCTGGAGAATCCCGATGTCCTCAGCTATCTCCAGCTGGGCCTCCTGAAGAGCCAGCTTGATAGCAGACGCCGCGGCGCGTGTCTTGCGAAGATTATACTCTAGGTGGCGGGAAACTTCCTTCAACTAAACCTTGGTGTTTTGAGCTTTGCAACGTTTAACCGCCTTCTTGACGTGTCCTTCGAGCGTCTTGTACGAGGTGTCAAACGCACACGCCGCATCTGCAGTTGCGCCGCGCGTTCTCTTGGAGTCGCTGCTGACCGGAGACGCGTCCGCCGGGCGCAGTGTCATCCACGCCCTCGTCTGAATCCATGACGTTAGCCAGTTATCGCCTGGGGCGGGCATAACGAGAAAAACCCAAAAAACTTCGGGATTTACAGTTTCTGTTGGATCTCCAAACGGGAGTCGTATAAAGATGCGGGCTGCCGGGGCGCATCGGATTGGTAACCACTATTTAATCTGCATTACTGTATCGTCCACTAGGTCAACGCTGTGCTACTTATGCTACACTAGATACTCTGTATGTTACACTACTCGCTCTACTCTTCTACATTTATGGCACTGTTTCACACTTCCCTTCAGTTTGTTAAATGATGGCAGTCTTCGTCAATTTGAAAGACCACCGTATACACATTAAGCACACGCATCTTAAATCAAGCGCAGGCTCCTGCCTTGCGTTTAAGGTTAAACATTTTTGGAATATAGCTTGGCTGGTGACATGAGTACAGAATGGTGTTTTAGTATAATTGTAAGTAAAATGTTGATTTATCGAAGTGATTATTAACCACATAACTTAGTTACTCTTGATTTGTTTTTGATTTTGGAATTGCAGTCGCGGTTGTCATCTTGCTGCCAATGAACTTCGGCACGTTATTTTGGACTCTGAGAGACATACAGCGAGAACGGCCTGGACCTCTCGTCAAGCATTCTCTGCTGGACAAAACAATTTTAATAATTTTCCAATTTATTCCTACGAGCCACTCTATGTGTTTAATCCTATCAATTATGAAAATTTTGTGAGCGAAAAACACGTACCTATCGTACAGGAACTCGGACCCTATGTATTCAGGTTAGTTATTTTCAAAGTGTTTTAAAAATAAATTTATTCATGATGTGAAGGGTTGCATATTAGTACACGCATTCGTTTGGATGATGATTTCATATTAATGATGTTTTGCTGGCTAAACTCTGCCCTTGCATCCACGGCGCAAAATGCATACAGCTGGAACGAAGACTTAAACTGTCAAAGGTTTCAACCGGTTCTCGTTAGGTAAGGCATGTGTCTGTTATAAGTGTTAAGTAAAACATTCGTATTAGCCGACCGCCACTGCTGCTCTCTACGAGAGCGTGGTGCCGTATTGCTCAGACGTAGCCCCGACACTAAGGACAGGAGTGGGAATCACAATTGGCCTCACCGTAACGAATAGCTGAGGCAGAACTATTGTTCAACATCGACTCCAACTGTAGTAACCGGCAAGCTGTTTTAAGTTTGGCTTTTAGTGAATGATGAGAAAAGTGCCGGCGGGCTTGGAAATGACACTGATTTGCATAGATGGTATCCTTAACTCAAAGACATTCAGCGAAACCACAACCGTCATCCGCGCGCCATTTTGAAATAAAAAATAATATAAGGCGCTGTTAATTTTAAAGGAAGAGTATAAAGCGTTGTTAACCTTTTGAGGTTTATCAAGAATAAAAATAGAAAAAACTTAGGTTTCTAACTGAAGCACAAGTACCCGGTCGAACACAGATATTAATTAAAATTATATAGCAATAACAGAATCCAAAGAACAACTTTCATAAAACGTCACGGAGGTCAACGTCAGGCTTGTTCCGAAGTTTCTGAACTTAATAGTAAAAGAGTAGATTATCTAAAAAAGTACCACCTGCTTGATTCCCGACCCTGTCTTGGCTCCAATACCTTGATGGTTAAGTATGCCGGGACGTTGCACTGCTTTCTGACTGAGGCTTCGAAACCTGTCGAAACCCGGCCGACCTGTCCTGTTAATTGTATCCATTTCAAGGGCATTTTCTAAAATATCAAATGATTGGCTTAAGGAATAGATCTTGTATAAATCTCACTTTTATTTAAAACTGCAGAAGCTTTTGGCCAATATGACTGGTAGAAGGTACCGGTAGCGGTACCATACCACACTGGCGTTTTCTTGAATGAAGAAAAAGCCATCCCATTAGGGCTACAGCTACTCATATTGTTTCGACGAGTTCCCACACGGAAGGAAATCGGTGGTAAATTATTCGCTATGTGTAACGACCCGACATCGCACTACGTAAGCACCAGCCTAAGGCGGCTGGGAGGATCAACAGGTTCGCCTCAAGCAGACGTAAAAAACCACGCAGAGTCTTACACTTTTGTGTACGCAATATTCACCGTGGGTGCCGAGCACACCTGCCGAGATGCGTTTGAAACCTCTTCCGTTCACAAGTTTCACTTATTTTCGTTGACCCTCTGGGTCCTCAGGCGTCGCTCAGACGGTGTCATTTGTAGGCTGTAATGTCACGCAGGTTATCATTGAGCAATTCCCATGCCTCGAAATTCTGGGTAATTTAAAACTCTCCGCGCAGAGCTGTACATGAACGCTGCAGTAGATGAAATCGCCGTTGCTTGTTTAGCCATCATAACCAAAAATGTTGTTTTTTATTCAGACATATTAAAATAAGTCTTATATATTTATTCATCGCTTCTAAATTCTATATATGTGTGTGTGAGTTCATGGTGATACAAAAATAATGACATATTGTTAAAAGTAAATCCGTCGGGGTGTGATTTACAGTGTATGGGGGTATTACGTGCTTCTTCAACAAAAGCGCTATGCTAGTCGTAAAATCCGGTCTTCACTTTCCGGTCATAAAACGAGATTTGACAGTGATACTAGACTCGGTAAAACATTTAGTTATTATTCTTCTATATATAATACTGTTACTTTTTTCAGTATATAATGCGTTTTCATTTGCGTGGATTTTGAACAGGATCGTACAGCAAAGGAATACGGGCTCGTATATTAACGGTTCTTTAACTTATTACCGACAGCCAATGTTTATTTTTGAGCCTAGTACGTCAAATGGCAGCCTGGAGGATAATATTACAACCGTAAATTTTGCTGCCATAATTTATTTTAATCTGGACGGTACGCCACGCAAGAAGTTCCGAAAGAAAAGCCTCTTTGTGAACGTCACCGTAGACGAGTACTTCTATAGCGGGTAAGTTGCACGTGTGTTTTACACAAGGCCGTTATAATGTATCACTGGGCTGCATAAATGTTAACTTTTTGTTAACGTTTAAGCAGACCAGTGAAAAGCAGGAATCTTGCCCTATGTGATCGGTCCAATGTTTATATACTTACAGTATAAATTTAAATATGTAATTTACAGGATACATGAGGGGCATGGCACTGGCTCTTCCCAATCTAGTTTGGACTAATGGACACAGCTCAGCATCTAATAAATCATCTCTCGACGGCGCGTCTAACTAGCCTGGGCGAGGAAGCTTGTTCTTTGCAATCACAGTTGCAATCCGCGACCTTGCTATAGATAGACGACTTTATTACGAGAAACAATGAGTTTGCTGCTACCATTATTGCTCTGGCTTCTGATTTAAGAAAATACATCAAATAATAAGATCCTAAGGTATTTCTACTAAGACAGATGCGGCTTAAATATTAGATCGATACAGCACATCAGAGTCCTCCCAGTGCAAGTGTGTGAAATTTTAGCAACTACCGGTATCGCATTCATAGGACAATTGCCAATTTAAACCCACATGTTTTTGCTTTAAAACATCGACAAAAACCATTTACAAAACACTTCGTCAACACTAAGTTAGGAAAAGAACCTTAAAATGGCGGCAAAAAAACAACAATTGTTGTTAAGTGGTCGATTTGAAGGTATTGACCAAAGTGTGATTGCAAATCTAACAATTCCATTGTTATGATGATTGCAAAAGGCAAGCATGGTGGCTCCGAACAAGGTAGCTTAGTGGCAAAGCCATTGTCTTACATTCGGGATGTAGTGGGTTCAAGACTTGGACCCGTCACTCTCAAATTGGTTTTTATGTTTTCCAATTTAGACAAGGTTAATGCCGGTGCGTCGAATGGAGACTGCTGCGATGATGTCCTTTCTTTGTAATCCTTACACGTGGAAGCTCGTTTTGACTTACTCTGGTAAAAATTAATTTCTTTGTTGTGCAATTTATTTGTTCATTGGCTTCTAAATGTCCAGCCTTTCGTAACAAAATGTGAATACTCTGTCTTCTGTAAATCAAAGTAGTCTTCAGGGATGAGGACTAATGAGGTTACCACTTCTCCTTATAATTTCCTTGGTCGATTATAGGACGGCCTTTCCTCCTTCTCAGGTTGTTTCTGTATAGTCTTTTTATGCCATTTGGCCATCTGCTGTGTCTGTCACTATAGTGTACTTCCAAAAACTCGCTCGGGAGCTGGTTAATGAGCGTTACTCCTTACAAACCTAAGTGAATCACCTACAGTTGGCTCTTAATCTTGAAACGTTCAACAGCGCTTGCTAGGTTCAAGATTATTACCAGTGCAACACTCACCATACCCAAAATCGCGAGATAGTCTGCAAGACAGCAGAACCAAAGGTGGAGACCAGAATGATCACATAGTTTCTGAAGCTGTGAATGGAGAAGCACATGGTGTAAGAAAAGAATAAAAGGCGTTTTTTGGGGAATTCCAGAAACTGCTGTGGTAGCTGACATTTACTTTAGTACTTGTCCCTAGACTGATATTACACCATGAAGCAGCTTTGCTCAATGTGTGCAACTGGTGAAATGACAACTATCGAATACGGCAAGTGAGCAGACATACACTGAGTTATGAAGTTGCGGAATCAATCCAGCTTTATTATGAGACACCGTTATTCTTCACAATGACAGCTCACCACTCTATTCTTTGCTTCCATTGGTCTATATAACAAGCTCAGCTTTGGTTTATTATACCGCCGAGTTTTCAATGACTTCAACATGTGTGCGCGGTCACGTAGAGTCTAGAGACTTACTTGAAAAAGTCAATTTGGTTTTTGTAATGCAAATCCTATAGATTAAACGAACCTTTGCAAGAGACTATTGATTCAGTAGTGACAAAACAATGTACGCCTTAAGTGTTTTCTTCTAAGCAGTGACAACGATTAACGTCCACGTAGCTTATTCCTTATCTAAATACTTGATTACCTTACTTGACAAGCGACTGTCAGGCATGAGCAACTGATTTCCACTGTATCTTTCCCGTAGGAGACACGCCTTAAACATTGGAAGAGCCTAGTCAGTTCAAAGACAGCAGAAGTCAAGTATCGGATATATTTAATTGTACTACTATATATAAGCGTGTTTGCATATTACATTCAAAATTAAATGTCGTCGAAACTGACTGGCCAAGCCATAAACAAACATCCTTATTTTTCCTTTGTTCTGTTCATGCAGATACTATGACTTAGAGGTTGCTATTTTTTTGTTTTTAGGGGTGTGGAAAATGCATTTACGCACACTCGCCGATGTTTTGGCGGGTAGTGTGAGAGTAAACGCAGGAGAGAGAGTACATGACTCAATCTAATTCCAGCGCACTACCCACTAAAAACCACCCCCAAGAACCCCCTCCTGGTTCGGAATTGTGAACCCTTACTTCGAGACCAGGCGAAGGGAGTCTCACGCTTCAACCTTCTTTATAGTCTGGGGTGCGACCCGAGCAGGTAGGTTCTGCTGGGTTAAATCTTGGAGGTTCCGCGCGACGAATCGCGCCAGACGAATATTCTCTAGCCGGATCTTTTCGCGCATGAGCCCATCGAGGTACTTTAGGCCAGCACCCCAGTTAGTCGTCGAATCGACCATGTGTGCGACGATCGCCTGCGCGGTAGATGCCCGTAGGGTGAACGGTAGAGTCACGTCTTTGTATGCACGGTATCGGTGAGATGTTATTGACACCGATAGCCTATCCAGGTAGTCCTCCAGGTATCGCAGAGTTTTATTAGGCGAAAAGTAACACGAATATACAACGAGATTCCTATCTGGAAGGTACGTCCACACAAAGCCTTCGGCATGACCCCAATCGGTGAGGAAGAGCGTCACGTCTTGACGTGTCCACCAAATGGCCACGTTACGTTGGTCATCAGTGTACATGTTGGGTGTAGAACGGGAGATGTGCACATTTGGTTCTGTTATAAGACAGAGACCCACCTGGTGCTCTCTGGTGTATGCGCCCAGCATGTCGTGGGCCGCCCGGCACCGATTGAGATTTACCTGGAGAAACTTGATCAGTACTCTGGCTGGGGGATTTCAACCTGGGGGGCATTACCCACCTTTTGTCAGTCGTCTGTCGGCGCGAGGGTCCTACGGCAAAATGTTGCCGGCCCCGATTCGACGGCGGTTCAGCGTGTCTAGATGCTCCAGATAAAGCGTCAGCCGTAGCACCTGTTTTCGACTCTCCAGATGAAATGGGCTCCTTCCGCTTACGCGACTCTTGCAGCTATGTGCAGTATGACGGGCAGGCCATACTGTCGGCTCTGTGACCCGAGACATCGTACACGATACAGTGTGTCGTCTCGGCCTGACACGCAGCCGCCGCATGATCTGGCGATCCGCATTGGCGACAGAGGCGGGCGGCCGTCTTGGGTGCCTCGCAGGTTGCCGCCTTGTGGCCGGGTCTCTGGAAGTTGAAGCATGTGGGTAATCTCTCCCAGACCTCGGGCCTGCACCTACTGCCCGCAATCAGGATAGATTGTTGAGCTTGAAGCCACCTGGCTGTAGGGGCCGTCACCTTAAGCAGCGTGTACCAGCGGGTCGTGGTGGGACCCTGGCGTGGGTCACTCGCCACTATGGGAACTGCCTCAGAGGCTCCTAGTAGCTGACGGATATCTGCCTCTATCCTTTTAGCGCTGACCAGACGATTAATGCCCCATTTACCGGCACCCATTTGGCTGTCAGCCTGGTGGCCGGTTGCTTTGCTGATGCTATCGGCCAACTGAGCCCCAAGTTCATGGGTGATGCCCTGTAATCGGATAATGACGTCACCGTCACCGTTCCTAACGAGGCCGCTCATGGCCGACTCCACCTGTGCATTGTTGGCCAGGTGAGCCCGGAGGTTCTTTACTGTGTCGGTCCAGGTCCGGCCTTCTCCGACCCTGACCCTGACAGACATTTTTTTTTTGAATTGTAGAAATGGAAGACGCAGTTTATTTATACATTATACACAGCATAATTCTAATACGTAATCAGAGCAGACCCGGTAGACCACTGCCTGAGGGCAGCGAACCTAGCACCGCAGCCGCATTTCCACGTTGCACTTCAATTGATATTCTTTGTAGCAGAAATTCCCCTGCCCTTTTCTCATCCTTCTCACTTGCCGTTCTTTTTCCAATTTCTTTCAGAAATTTTACTGTTGATTCGCCTAAGACTCCCAATGTTTCTATGGCAACTGGCTGCACTATAAAAGATGCCTCTAACTCGCGGTACTTCAAACTTTTCCGCTGCTCCGCTAAATTAGCAACAGCACCTGCTGATCTTGAAGCTCGGCTTCTATAAGACGGCGCCAGCGTGTCCCACACGGTTGCGTCCCATACAAGGGCCTTTCCGGAGGACCACGGAATCAAGGTCATTCCGTCTGGACGTAAGGCTGAGTCCGCTGCTAGTCCGACTGGCTCCTTTCTGCAGGGTACGTTAGCGGATTGCAACGCTCTTGAAATCACGTCGTTGAGGGCGGCGTGGCGCGAATGTCTTCCGCAGCTCCTAGGACAGCTGAGGCCGTGCTCTCCCGTCGGCGACACCGGTGTGTTGCACAGGGAGCAACTATGGGGCGCACACACAGCCTCCCCTAACCGCAGGCCGGCAACGATGCGGAGTGTTGTGTTGTCCAGCATCGTTCCCAGCTGCGGCGAGGGGATGGCTTGAAGCCATTTTGCGCTCGTATCGTTGAAAGCTGCTAGTAGGCGTGCCTTGCCGAGTGCATCAGCCGTGTTGTCCAGGAGCTTCTTTTGAATGGCTTCGACTACCACAGCATCCAGAGCACGCTGGCGTGTGTCGTCAAGCGCCACGCGGTGATATGCGGCGAACTCCTCTTTTTTGGACTCCATGAGCCGTTCTAGAAAGGACTTGACGTTCGAAGGAGATATAGATATAATCAGTTCCTGAAGTGTGGTGATTGAACCCAAGAATGCGGTCTGGGCCAGATCGGCTGCACGTCGTATTCCTAGACCTCCGGCTGTTGTAGGAAGGGTAGCCTGGTCCCAATTTGCCCCGTCCAGATTCAAATTTAACACCCGATTCACGCACTGTCTCAGCTTATCGTCGAATTGTTGTAGAATGTTCTTTTGGGCCGATGCATCTATGCAGCGAAGGATATAGATTAGCCTTGGTGTCGAGAGGCTAGTTCGCATCAAGAATAATGCAGGATGCGCATCGAGGGATTCCAACCTGGAACACCAGAGATCCATTAGCTCGCACTTCCTATTTAGAGCGAGTTTTGCGGAGGCCGTTGTGAGGGGAGCTCCTAAAAGCTCGATGTTTTCCTCAGTACATAGCTTGATGTCAGGAAGCAGGCCCTGTGCCCGGCGTAAACATTCGTCACGAAAGGCGCAGTCGGATGACAAGACGTACAGCTCACACTTTGAAGCATTTAGTTGCAGTCCAGAGGTGACGCCGAACTCGATTATTTTTTCCACATCACTAATGGCGGAATCAAGAGTACCTCCAATTGTGCCATCGTCTAAGAACCACGGCTTAAATTCCGACTCCAAAGCAGAAAGCAGACATTTGTCCCGCCAGGGCCGAGGCAGGTGGAGGGGCCCTTCTCGCATTTGCTGGCAGCCGACCTCCTTGCGGCGTGTCTGCCCGGCAAAGCTCTATAAGGCCGTCCCGTGACGACTGGGACACAAGAGCCGCCAGAATCCGATGCATTGGTCCGGATCGCCACTCATAGACAACGTATAAAAGAGGGGGTTTCGTGGTGGCTGAGACTGAGAGCTGGGTCATGCGCTCGATAACAGAGCGAAGCAGTGTAATCGCAGCCTCATCCAGGGTTTGTTGGGATGTAGAATGCCTACGACAAGGTGGCGATTCTCGCCATCGTTGACTGGGGTCCCAGCAAAGGACTTCCAGGTATCTGTGGTGTGCAACACCGCCGCCGTACCTGGGGACTGTGTAAGCAGCCGTGGTAAAGAGGGGAATTGACCGGCGAGGCCGGCAAGTACCTCTAAGTCAATCTTTGCTCCCGGCACGACCAGCACGCCCCTCACTTCCCTGAGGGAAGTGATTCTCTCCGAAAATGGGGGAACCTGCCGAAGGGAGCCTGGGGGCCAGAACAGGCCCGTTAGTTTGGCAAAGTCTTTAGCCGTCGTCGCTGCCGAGATACGCGATTCTAAATATACTCGGGCAGCCTCAGGATCCGCCGGAGCACACCGCAGGCAGATTGCTGAAGGGTCTGAGGATTGAAAAGGCCGCGCCAGCAACTCATCCCTCTGCACCGCCTCCAATGAGCTCCGGAGGCTCCCGATCCTCTCCTCCGCGTCCTTTAGCAAGGTCCGCAGAGAAACCTTGAAGGAATCCACTGCCGTTTCGACCCTGTGGAGATCCAGGTCCAGCTTCTCTGATATCTCTTTTAGCTCAATTCTGGTGTTTCTTAGCTTGCAGGACTCTACCACTGTCCTGACATGTCCTTTGAGGACCGTTAACGCCCAGCCGTATGCTGCCTCCGCGTCAAAGCCTTGTTTGAGATTAGCCTCTGCGCAATTCGTCATCCCGGTTGCGAAGGTCTTTGGTGTCACGGTGTGTTGTTCGACGACGTCAGTTCGAAACGCGTTTCTTGTCAGAATGGATTCCCATCGTGGTATCCGATGGACGTTTTCGAATGCCGAGAGGCTCGACGCACGAGTGATCCATCACCGTCAAAGATTCTACATCGTCGACGTCTATGGCGGGACGGTTTAGCTCCGCTACGGGAGCGTTGAGGTCGCCCCCTATGTCCTCGCTCATAGGCACCGGAGGATCAGGGGGCGGCCTCGCGTGGCTCGACGACGGTCGTACGGGCATTGTACCCCTTTTTCCCCGGATATCTCGGGAAATGCAGAAGGTTTTCTCGCGAACCCTCAGATTATGCTACGTTTGGGAAAGTCTCTTATGGTGGCGAAACGGCAAGACGATATCTATAGCCGTTCGCTATCAACGTTACTGGGAAAGAAACAGTAGCAGCGTTGCCAAGTCTGTCTGGCCTGCGTCTCACCGCGTAGGCGGACAAGGCCGGCAGTGGCGCCGCCCTGGTGGCCACAAATGGAACTACAGGTCGACAATTAGCTCACAGCGGTTACGAGATGCGGACACGCATGCGCGTCGCTCCGCGGGCTCTGCGCACAAGACGCGGGTGTCAAATCGCACAGATCACACTACGAGTGTCAAAGCGCACAGATCACACTACGAGTGTCAAAGCGCACAGATCACGCCACAAGTGTTAAAGCGCACAGATCACGCCACGGGTGTCAAAGCGCACAGTTCACATCACGAGTGTCAAAACGCACAGATCACATCACCTAGCACGGATGTCACGATAACAGCAAAGTCTAGTAGACCAAAAGTGTCGCAGAGCGAACGTCCGTTCGCTGCAACGATCAGCACGAGACTGCTAGAGGTTGCTCGCTACGCCACTGTAAATATGTTTAATTACCGTTTCAAGTTTGGATATTTGATGGAACGAAATAATGCTCGGATCTATCAGTACAAAGTGTATACCGATACCAAAAGGGTCAACAATATTTTCATATACAACTATCAAACGTGAGTAGTCTTGATGCACACCTAATATTCCTATTTGGTTGTATACTTTCAGAAATAAAATTTAGCATTGATAAAGGACAAAAAATAGAAATGTATTACAGTAAACTCAACGAAAAGTGAATACAAGCACCTTAGTAGCCATGAGTCTTGAGGGCTAGAAGAGCGTCTATGTGACATAGTAACCTGTAACTTACTCATATCCTACGATCAGTGACATCTTAGGGAGGTGGCTGTGGTATCTCTGCTAAATGCTAACAATATTACATTCGATTCTGCTACAAAAGTTATCCGTTTCAAATTAACGCGGACACGCGGCATCTACAGACATTTAATTATTTATTTTGATTTGCACTATTGGAGAATGTACTGTTCTACAATATTTGCAGATACACAATTTGCCTAATAAATTACAGCATGCTTAACGGTAAGCTGCTTGATGTAAGCTACGTAACTGAAAATTAGATACTGTTAGGCTTAAGTTTTAAAACAAATATCTAATTTAAAAATTTGTTCATTTCCAGGACACTTAATCAGTATGGAAATCGATGTCACAAAATTGAGGGTATAGGTAAGCCACCCAAATATAGTTATATCCGCACTGCTAGTAGTCTAACTCACACACTTGCCTAAATCCCTGACAAGACTTTATAATATTGTCCAATATATGTAGCCCATGCGAGATAAATAAACAATAATACTTCAGAATGCATTCAGGTCGCAATTTCTTAAATCGCGACCTGATTTAATATGTTGATCACTAAAAGCAAATACAGTGAAGATTGTATTCATGTTATATGTTTGATTATTATTCTGTTCTACTGAATGACACCGCAAGTACTAGTAAGGTCGGGTAAAGCCACGCTAAATGGAGTCTTGTGGTGGAGCCAAGAGGTGTTCCAAGTGTGTGGTACAACCGGCTGTACAGTCGTCCGATGTTTTAGCAGGGAATCTGTGTAATCTGTTTAATCAGATTTAATCAGTGGGGGACACATACTCCAGGTTTGGCACGAGGCCAGGCTTACTCTGCTATTCAAGGGCAAATACGGCGACAACGTGGACGATCCAAATCTCTACCGGGGTATCGCGTCGGAACGCAATCTTAATAAAATCTTCGCTAAGTTAATTATCTTGAGGGTGTATCCAACTGTCGAAAAGGCCTTACTGCCAGAGCAATTCGAATTCAGGAAGGGTCGAGGTACACAGGACGCGATCCATGTACTCCAGTCGAAAATTGAGCAGGTATTGGCTGTGCCCGGGGGTCACTTGTACGCCGTTTTTATCGATTGTGTCAAGGCCTTCGACAACGCTCCCCGTCACTTACTAGTCGATTCATTTCGACATGCTGGGGTGGGTGGTTATTTTTCTACAAGTGCTCTCCAGCTTCTTTGCTGAAGACTGCCTTGAAGTAAACATAAAGGGCGAAGACGCCTCGCAGCTAAGTCAAAACATAAGGACTCATCAAGGGGACTCTCAGTTCCCTGCCATTATATTTGCTCATCGTAGACCTTGTCTGCCCTCTGCGGAAGAAGTTTAGAAGCGCCGTCATTGTTACGTATGCGGATGACATAGTTATGTCCCACCGGAACCGCGCTACGATTCGTCGAGTTGTCAAAGACGTAGAAAGTTGCCTTTACCGTAGTGGTAGTAGTAAAATATATCTGCGAAAGACGAATGCTATCAAGTTTCGCCGTGGGGGTCAATTGGCTGCAACGGACTTAATACCCTATTGTGGCCAACCGCTAGAGTGTGTCAACTCTTTCCCGTATTTAGGTCCCTAGACTACACTACACGGGAACGACCTTTACCCAGCACATCGGCGACAGGTGTTGGGAGGCTATTGCCTCTATTCACATAGAGGTGAGGGACCGTCGACGACTGCCTCGGAGTGCCGCAGTGCGTATTTTTGAGCTTAAGATTATATCAATGTTGAGCTACAGCCTTGGCAGGGTGTGGGGCCATCTTTCAGCGGCCAATTTTGCGCAGCTGGAAAAATACTTTACAATATATACGAAACGCGTTCTTTGCTTGCCGCGGACGGCAAAGAACCGCTTTGTGTACCTGCTAGCGTGTTGTGGACCAGAAGTGGAATCAATCAGAGTCAGGCTTAAGTCATCTTTTGCAGAATCACTTCAGCAATTTTTGTTAGAGTGGCAGGGAAAGGTGACCGAGGCCTCGGCTGAGGTAGCGCAGTTAGATGTGTACCTCACCAGGAAACTTTGGAATGGAATGGCATGCACTAGTCGGCACGTGTAGAGAAGGTACATTGTGCATGGCTAGCCTCACTTGGTGTGTTCGACTCAAGGATTTCACCAAGTTGGTGATCCATGTCGTCACCGGTTCTGCTCGCAGATATGCGCCAAATACCACGCAGCGAGCTGCCAGACGCATCGGCGGTCTTTGCACTTTCTTGCCCGGTGGGACGGTCGCTTAAGTGTTCAAATTCTATACAATGACGACTGTATTGTAATTAAGTATCATCTTGACATGCAAAGTTAGTGCCAAATAAATACTATGTATGTATTTTGTTTAGTCCTGTACTAGTTTACTTTGCTCCCGTTTTACGTTGTGTATGCCATTTACCAATGTTGTCTTTCTCTCTCGGGATCCTTCCACTGTATTCCTGTCATGTGCATTATGATCAAGGTTGATGCGACGCGGTGTGATAGTTCCGCGTAGAACCTCGTATTGCACGTATTGCTTGTTGCCGTCACTGCTATTTTGATTACTGCCGCTGCGAGCTTTCGTGTTGACTCTGTTGACATCCGATGAGGTGCTGTTGAGTTCTGGGCATTGGTGTGCCGTTGAACTTTGTGACTAAATAAATCATCAATGCGCGTTCGTATTGCTTGGATTTCGTTCAGGCAGATGCAGCTGGACCTTGTGCTTAGTCACCTGTTTACTGTTGTCGATATCTCGTACTAAAAACACGATAAATGAACGGATCGGCTTTAAAGCGTGTGTTTAAAGCCGAGCCGTTCATTTTGGGTCACGGATGTTGATATGCTGCGTCTATGGCTGAAGGAATTCGTGCTCTCCAATTTTGCCAAGCGCGCGATAGCGTCTAAATGCATCAATCGTAATCGCGTTCTTATAACTAAATTTACCTGGGTTTTCTCCAGCAGAGGATGCGAACTTGCGGTAGTTGGTCTGTTGATAATGGTTGCTCATTCATTTTCAAGAGAATTCAAGGTGAAGGCGGGGGCCCAAAACCTCTACCGCGAGGTTAAACAATATATATATATATATATATATATATATATATATATATATATATATATATATCGAATGCGTTTCGATCTAGGATATTTATGCTGGGGTTAGCAATGCCAGAATATTTTCAGTTCACGCCGCTGTGTGTGAGTTTATGAATTGAACGCACTCTTAACATTGACTTACAGTCCACACGGGGTGTGGCGGCGCACGGGGTGCGAGGGAAACTTTACTACGCATGCCACTAACGGCGCCACGATGCCAATGCCTGGCAGCGTGGGAACAAGGGGTCGCGCTAGCAATAGTGAAACCACCTCACTGGACATCTTTCTCACACCGCAATTGTACGGTGCGATGATGCGTATACAGAACACTAAGCATAGTAAGGTGCAGTTAGAACCCGTTCAGCATTCACACAGAAACTGCGGTACGATCTTCACAACGTGTAGAACGTGAAAAATATTTCTAAGCGCAAAAATACTTATGCGATTAAAGCATTGACTGCGGATGTTGTTTGGATTTAAGCACGGTGTTGGCCGCCACCAAATATGGCTTTATAGAGCACTGGTTTTGACGTCGAGAGTAATTGATATTAGCCTGTGTAGAGAAACCCGAGTCTAGACCTGAAGAGGTCCGCACGTGTGAACAACAAGGTAACTCTATAACATACCATACCGACAGTGCAGCTTAAAGGGCGTTTAGGTCACTTTCAACTATATGGAGTTTTAGCATACATTAACTGCTAAGATTTTTTAATCTGCACAACTTCAATTGCAGATGGCGAGCTCTATCCTGCTTTTGAAGAACCGCCTAGAAGTGTTAAGATTTTTACTCCTCTTATTTTTAAACCTTGGATCTGGTATCTACAGAAAAGATACACTATTGGCTGCGAACTAATCGCTCGATGTGATAGTGGCGACGACCTGTTAAATGAAACCGGAGACCGCGAGCTTGACAAGTACGTTTTTTAGATCTAAGGGGACCCTTTTCCAATAATTAGAGCTTGACTAAGTCCAGACAATTAAATGCAATTTCACAAACGACACTACAAAAACGTATTCAGCACCGTTTGCTAAGTTAAGATAGCCGATAAGAAGACTTGTGTTCAAATTATATATAATTATATATAATTTGTACATATGGGTTAGCTTCAACAAACGTCTTGAAATCAGATTTTGCTGCAGTGATATTTTAATCCGCAAATGTGTTACATTCTGTTTCCGTACAGGTGTTTCTGCTTAACACCGACGCACGTAAAGGGCACATTCGATGGTAGCCTGTCAAAAATGTACTTGGGCACTTCAAAAAAGTCTTATCCAATGCCGGTTGTGCTTAGCCTGCCTCACTTCCTTTGTGGGGATCCTTTACTGCGAGCCAACGTGAGCGGTCTACATCCCAATGAAGAGAGACACCGGTTCTACATTGACGTCCATGCAGTAAGCTTGTCATTCCACTTCTTTGATATATGATTTTAAAAAAAAACTCTAGCCTATATAATTGTTTGGTTCCGTAAGGCTAACCCCCGTGTACGGTTTTTCATGGCATGGCTGAAGTTTAATAATATCTTTTATTTCAAAGTAAAAATGCTAAAGCATGTTTTTGTTTGGACTCTACTGTACAGTTGTATGTGAGCATTTCAGCTGCACTGCACATAGTTTAATAGAATTTTGCTACATAGTTTAATAGAATACTATTTGCTATTTCTGTTTGGCCTTCTTTGACGTCGAATCGTTGATTATTATTTCATGCGTTATGCCGCCACTGTGGGTAATAGCTTTATAAATATTTTATATTTCTTCTGCCCAAGATTGAAGTCCTATACTAAATTATGATGTGCCGAATTATATGCTATAATTAGAAATATATATAATGCTTTACGACGTTGCTGCTCGTCGACCTAGTTGCACCTTCTGCGCGCCGTAGCCGCTCTATCGCTCATGCCTCCGTGAGGAAGTCCTGCCCGCCCCCTGGCGCAAAGGGCCGGGTCCATCTAGTCTCTCATAGTTCCGAGCATTGAGGTCGCGTTACCCCTTTAGATCTCTAGGGACAGTCGCTAGGAGAAGAAGGCGTGCGCCCTCTTGTCCATCGTCGCCTGCTGTAACGCGCCGCCAACCCGAGAGATCAATGTTACTTGGAGGGTCCCAGGGCCACCCATCGTCTCGAACGCGAATGGCGAAAAGTGGTGCGCTCGACTTAGGTCCGCATACTTTCTTATCTTTGAGGTCTCAGCTCGCGAAACGGCAGTCCCCGGGCGAGACGCTTTGGGACCGATAAGAGAAGGGGTCAGAGAGTCGGTCACCGTCGCATCCCACACCAGGGAACGACCCGTATAGAAGGGTATCAAAGTCATACCGTCGGGGCGCTTACCGTCGTCTCCTGAAAGGCCAGGTGATCCTAGGACGCAGGGAATCCCCGCCCTCCGCAGCGATCTTGCAAGTATTTCATTGACGGCAGTGTCTTGGGCGCCGGCCCGCTGCGTGAGCGCAAGACAGGCCGTGTCTGGCGAGTTGCCCGACGGGCTCGCCACAAGAGCATCTGTGTGGCTCAATCAATTCAGCTCCCAATCTCAGGCCAACGCATATCCGGGTGGATTGGTCATCAAGGCAGGTACCCAGTGAGTCAGCGGGTAGTGCATGCAACCAGTCGCTTGCTCCTGGGCGAGCGACAGCTATAAGGCGTGCCTTGTCCTGGTCATCACCGCATTCTTCAAGCAGCAAACTAAGCGAAGCTTCGTGGGCCTTCTCTTCCCAGGCCCTCTGATAGGCAGGTCTATCGGGACCAGGCGATAAAGCTTGAAATCCAGTCGCAATATCGTCATGAGCCGCCTTGAATAGCATGCATTGAGGCAGCCACGGCCGGGCCCGCCAAGGATCGAGCCGAGGAGAAACCAAGACCGCCCATGGAAGTGGGGAAGGCCGCCTGGCGCACCTCTCGTAGTCGTAAGTTTAGACTCAGCACTGTCTGTAGGGCCTCCACCATCTGGTCGTCGAATGGTTGGAGAAGATGGTTCAAATCGCCTGAGCAATCTACGGACCGTAAAATATGTACGATGCGGCACGCGGAGAAGGACGAGCGAAGCAGGTAGAGTCCCTGGTGGGCTCCAACAAGCAGAAGACGTTCCTGCATCGCCCACAATCCGTCCATCAAGGGGTCGAGTTGTCTCGATAACGCGGAGGGCAGAACCGGTGCGCCAAGCAGGTTTATTCCGTGGTCAGCCACAACTCTACACCCCGGTAGCAGCTCGAGCAAGGCACTCAATGAGGTGCTGTCTAGGTCTGTCCCCGGAGCAAACACCTCGCATTTGGCCGTGTTCAGCACCAGACCACTGACTGCCTCGAAAGCAAGGACTCTGCGCACCTCATCGAGCAAGTCCACCATCGGTCCACCAAGTGTGCCATCGTCTAGGTACCAAGCGTTAAATGGCACTTGAACGGAGTTAACCAGCTTACGTATCCCCAGGCTGAAGAGGGACGGTCCCGGGGGGTCCCCCTGCTGTATGCCCGATGCCGAAAACAACGTCACGGCGCCAAACAACAGGACGGATGGCTCTTTGTACGCGTGTTCCACTAAGGTGAAGAGTTCCAGAACTGTATTCTGAACCGCATGAAGGAGGTGATCCCTACGGATGGTGTTGAATGCATTGCAAACATCCAACTTCAGGAGTGCCGTACCGGGGGGACTTGATTGCATAAATGCTCTTGCTGCATGTACGGCAGTCTCTGCCATGCCATACCCAGCTGGTGCGGGCCAAGTTGTTCCATAATAAGTTATTTGGCCTTGCGGCAGGCTATTTTTGCTGCAATCCTCCGTAACGTAAGAGAGCAGGCAATGGGGCGAATTGATGCGTCTTTTTTGCGCAATGCGAATAGGTTGGCGCCGAACACGATCGCCCTGACCTCAGCCGGCAGTCGGTCCCCTCTCAGGACGTTCATCACTCTGGCAAGTGATGCGGCCAGTCTCCCGGCCACCGGTCCGATCCCGGGAAAAAGGAGATCCTTCAGATGGGGCGGGCGAAGGGCGTCAGGACCAGCGGACAAACTGGCCGAAAAGCCGGCTACAGCTTTCAAGACGTCATCGATTGAGGCTTGATGCTGCGTCATCGAGTCAGGAGGGGCAGGACAAGCCAAGTGCGGCGGAGCAGGTGGTTGCTTGGCGGCAAGCGAAGCTAGGACTCCGTCCCCCAAGGCAAATGAGTCTGAAGAGCATAATAGTCGGGCTGCCTCGGAAAACATCTCCCTCAGATAGCTTGCACGAAACGCGGCGTGCCGAGTCCTCAGGCGAGTCGCACGGGTCTGTTCTGGCTCTTTTAATACCTCCTACGCGATACTCAAAGCACCAGCCATCGCGAAATGCACGGAGGTTCGAGTGGACAGCCGCTGCCAAAGAGATTGACGATGAGGTGCGAAGTGGCAGTTGAAGGACCACATAAGCGGATGACAGGGCTTCTGGTAGTGCTTTGAACCTTGCTTGTGTCTTACAATTTTTCTTGCAAGGAAAAATCATTTCTTCACCGCTTTGTTTGATATAGTATCTCTCCTGAATGAGGGAAAAAGTTGCGGCGATGCCTCCTGAGACACATTGTCTTCTGTGTAGTTGCACAGGCAAGATATTTCTAGCTCGAAGTGCTCTGTAGGCCACAAATGAGCTCGTCATGAGCTGGTATTTTGCGGCTGCTCTTCTACGGCTGCCGCTAATGAACACCGTGTTTTATACAGTAATAATATCGAACTTGATGACTGACTTAATACAGAGTTTACAGCGTTTGGACCCTAGTTGTGTTCAATAAACATACACACATGGAGGTAAACTCTGCATAGGTTCCAGCCACCGGCAAACCCTTAACAAGAAACAGAATACTTAGGCTGCAAAAGCGAAATCGTTTATAATTAAAGCTTAGAATGCAATATATAATGTATATACAGTATAAATGACATATGTCTGATTTTAAGCGAAAGTATTATGTCATTGCTAAATAGTACATTTGGGCCAAAGGTTGAGCCGGAAAATGCACAATATGTAAGTTTTCATATGAAAACGAATTCGTTCTGTACCTCCGGACGGCAAATATGTAGCAATTAAACATAACCGCTATGGCATGTTTGAAATTGTCGATAGGCTATATTACGAAAACTAAAATCCACCTAGAATATTTAACAAGCATTGGAAATTACCATAAATAAATTGCAGCCATAATATTGCCTAACACTAAGCAAATATGCTAATTAGTCTGCGACTTGTTCTTCCAGGGATCCGGTTTGACAGTTGACATGAGAACCCGGGTTCAAGTGAATATGAGGCTGGTGCTTTCGGAAACAGAGCAAGTGCCAAGCCTAATTCTACCCATCTTTTGGATAGAAGATGTAGGTGCTTTTCTTATTTGTAAAAAATCTATACTTTAGTACCAAATAGGACACTGTGCTTGTTAAAACCAATGCACTCTTTAATCATATGTCACAATGCTAATTAAGCATGAAATTTGGTAGTTTGTCGGTAACTTATCTGGACAAGCTAACGTCATTTGTCAGTAGAATATATAAGGTGGATCCATACGTCCGTTCGGATGTTTTACCCATTTCTGAAGACACATGTCATTACAACAACAAGTTTTTATTGCATGTTGTATTGCCCACTTTGTTCGCCTATTTTAGCCCAACGTTCAGGTAAGCTTACGATTCCATCCCACCAGAAGGTGACGTCCAGGTTTCTAAAGTAATGGTCTAGAAACGCTTTGACACCTTCAAACGAATCGAATTCTTTGTTATTAATAGAATTTTGAAGGGATCGAAACAGATGAGAATCCGATGGAGCAAGGTCAGGTCTATACGCAGGATGTGGCAAAATATCCCATTCAAATTCCATTAATTTCTTTGTGGTGAGGAAAGATATGTGCGGTCTTGCGTTGTCGTGGTGAAAAGTCCCTCCTCGTCTGTTCGCCAATTCCGGCCACTTCTGGTCAATTGCCCTCATTAAATTGTCCAATTATTAACAGTATTTTATCGTATTAATCGTTTCGTTTGTTTGTAACAGCTCATAATACATAGATCAACAGCACCCATACATCACACTTGCTGACAAATCCCTTAGCATTGAGATGCCTTTGAACTGATGTGTATAGTACGTCGACAATGGCCACGATCTCGCGCAGCGAGAGGTGTGGGTTTCGTTCGACCACTGTTGTTAATCCGGCCGTGTTCACTGTCAAAGACCGTTCAGCCCGGTCTCGGTCGATAACATCAAAGTCGCCGTTCCTAAATCGGACAAACCACTTTTGAACTGTCCTATCTGTTACTGCCTCTCCGCCATACACTTAACATACCTTAGTTACGACTTGGATTGAATTATTTTCTTACGAAAAATAAAATGGCATACAATGCCGAAAATGCACAATTAAGTCTGCCATTTTCACTCGAGCGTTACAGTTTGCGTGAGTTGGATATTCGAACAAATTCCGCGTTATAATACAACACTGGTCTGCTCTTACCGCCATCTACACAAACAACCCTCTCACAACCGTTTTCATCCTCCTCCCCCGGGGCTGCGCAGTACGGCACATGCAACTTTCCGAACGGACTTATGGATCTACCCAATTGAATTAATTCTAACAGAGATACGTTGCTTTTAATAGTTCTTAAGTTAAGTATATATTTTTGTAGTAATATATTATTTACTAACGTAGTTATGTATTATGCGTTATTCATCTAAAGTGTGCCACTCGCAAAAGTCGCGGGCGCGATCTTGGCTTGACATGTTATTTGATGTTTTTGACATGATTGGACAAGAGGCTTGACATGTTTAAGCCAATAAATGTTAGAACATGGTGCAAGCTTTTAATCAGACTTTCGCCACTAATAATATTGTTTTTAATTTCATCAATTTCAAATAGCAAACTACTAGATTACCCCAGTTAAAACGATAGTGTACTGTCCGCCTTGTTGTATTAAATATATACAGAATGAGCACAAAAAACGCAGCTTTAGGCGGTTGCAAAACTTGTTAAAGAAGCTTTTGGAATGGGGAACGTCGTGTTTAGAAATTACACTAAACTTACTAATAGTTGTTATACTGCTGTGGCTAGCCAGATATAGCTTTCTAAGGTGTGCTACTATAAGCATAATTATCTGAGCAGAATTATGCCCCATTATATTACATTATTCCAAGTTGGATACCATAAGGGAACTAGTAAGTTAAAAAATACGAAGACTGCCTATTTAATAGGAATAATAAACATTATTTTGTCCGTTTTATTTTACTAAAGTTTAATGGTACTACTCGTGTTACCTATATAATTACATTAAATTGTTAAGTTGTTGTATGGACTTTTTGAAAGAGCGACCGTCAGCTATTATACACAACCACTGTTAGAAATCAATTCAAGAAATCGCTAGTTGCAATGTTAGTAATCGATCTAAGAATTTTTTTTTGTTTTGTATTACAAAATGCTGGCTATACTACATGCGTCGTAGACAAGACACAACCCCCGAAAATATAGACATTTAATCTATTTAATCTAAGGGAGTAAACAGCAGTAACACAATGCATGTGCATGGAGCATTTCCCGCAAAGATGCATTCATTATAGTCGCACGTCAGTTCGCATACACTGTCAGTACGAAACTCTAGATCAACGGCCACCGGATGACCGCGGAAGGTGAGAACACAGCTTATTATTCGCAAAACCCCCCATTGCTAGCTAACTAGTACATGCCTTCCAGTGTTTGTATAAATTGAGATTTCCTAGCCTGAATAAATTCTCATCACGCCGACCAATTATCGAGCCAAATTCCGACATGTTTGTCGCAAGAGAAGCGCTGCACATCCAAAGCTTGTTCGATCGATGCAAAGAGATGGTAATCTCATGGAGCCATGTCTGGAAAGTACGGCGCGTGTTGGGCAAAACTCGGGTCAAATCGATAATTTGCTGATGGTAACGAGCCGCAGATCACGCCTTTCTAGTCCCACCAAACACAGAGTCTTGTTCGGTTTTCGAAATTATTTTGTGCAGTTAATGGGACTAGGGTGCCGGGTTTCGTCCAAACTTTGTATGCCTGGGTTTCTCGAAATAAAAACACACTTTATCTCTGGTCATAATCCGGTGGGAATATGGCTTATTTTTGGCTTAGAGAGCCCAATCTCTTACGTAGTTTTTCGGTTCTCTTGCTTTCGTTCGGTAAACTCATGAGAAACTCTTTTTCCGAACTTCAGGATAAATTTAAGGGCTTTCAAACGCATGGAAATCTTTTATTGAGAAACGTTGAATTCACCCGCGAGCTGTCGTTGCGCTTGGCTGACATCTTCATCCAACAAGGCTGTCAGTTTGTGATCTTCGAAAACTCCTCGAGTTCTTCGCATAGTTCGTTCTGGGTCCAAAATCCCCGGTCTTGAACTGCTCAAAATACTGGATAAAATCAATGGCAAGATGTGCTTCAGCATTTCCGCCGCATTTCTTAAAAGAAAACATAAAATCAAGCAGTTGCGCAAATATTGTTCTTTTTGCATAGATGTCTGCATGCTCATCGCCTGTTGGAACCATGCTGTTCGACAAAACTTCAGTGTTTTTGGTTGGACGCTACCAGACGCCACAACAACAAACTGACACCATTGGCGGTAGACGACACTGACGGCAGCGCCTTCTACGAACAAATTCCAGTTTCATATTGGAACACCCTGTATTTCGCACATAAACCTAAACCATGAGCTTTACCGTAAAATAACAGTAAACAATTTTTTTTTAATGAAAACAATAGTGCTCTGCTGCTCGCTTTATATATGACAATAAGGGGTCTCAAACCCATTTCATTTCAATATTAGCTTTATATATATATATATATATATATATATATATATACATTTATTGCGGATGCTCCTTAGGCGAACTTACCATCGGACAGGAACAAGCTGGTGCGTATACTTCAGCAAGGTAGCGTCGTCCGTTGGTCGGCGTTGGCTGCCTGTCTTTGTTCGCTCGCAACGTCTGCTCTAAATTGCGGTCTTCTTCTTTAAACACCCGGATAGCGAACAAGAAAAGTGTGTAAGTGCCGCGACGTGAAACCGACGCTTTATTCTAATGAGTTACAGGCTTCTGGTCTGGGAAGACCGAATGCCAGCTAGGGCGCTAGGGAGTGCAGATTTGCCGCGATTTCAGAAAGCGTATGTAGTACTTACTGCCAAAGCAGCATTTGTAGAACACAACCGTGATCTAGCAGAAAACAGATCTCGATTCAAGGTTCTACATTCGACGTTTTTTTTTTATTAAATTTTAGTTAGGTAGAATTTTGAATTCTCAGAAATAAATCAACGGGTCTTTTCTAAATAACTATAAATGTAGCAGTCTTTAAGCAATTATTTTTTGAGGTGACTACCATTGTAAGCGCTCTGCTTATGGTTTAGTTTTATGACCGGTTTCAGGTGCTACACACTAAGTGGTTGCCCGTACTTTAATAAAACGTTGTTTAAAAAACTATAATTATGCATGAGTCGGGCGACTTAAGCCTTTTGTAACGTTGGGGCAGGCCATTTAGCGAAAGCTTTGGATCTCTATACCTATTAATTGCCACGTTGCGTACGTTTAGCGCAACAAATTACTCCAACACGCATGACTTCCAAGTGTGTCACTTACAAATACGTTTATTACTCTGGTTGCCTTGTCGTCTGCTAGCAACGACTGCAGATCGCTGGTCAGCTCGGTTCGCGAAAAATCACCTCTTTTTCAAGTTTTTGAAGTCAGAAGTGACCGTACCTCGTTTTTGCAATGAACTATTGAAATTCAAGTGTGCAGTGATTCATCGCTGTGAACTATTGGTGATAATGTGAGATAGAAACGAGCGACTAAACGTTAGACCGGCTACAGTCATCACGCCTTCAGTACAGCTGTTGATGTTCCTACTGCTCGTCATGGCTAACTGTTCTACTGAATTCACAACGACAAGCGAACGAGTTTCCCACCCAGCTCCAAATACTGCGTAGTTCAACTCAGCTTACTGGCCAAATTGAGTCGCTGTGCAAGGAGAATTGTAACCTGATGCGCTGCTAAATATCAAATCTAATTATGCTGCGGTTGCAACAAGTTCTCTCAGCACGGCAGCAACGCTTACGGGCATAGCTGCTACGAATAGCACATCTCTCGTTCTCTGCGAGCGGGAGTGGTCTTAGCCGCTCTCGCCAAAAGCATGACTGGCGTAAACAGGCACCTCTGGGAAAGAGAAACGGCCGTTGTGGCGGCTCTGGTCAAGCTGCTGTGGCTGCTGGAGAGCGTGGATGTTGTTTTAGGCAAGGTAATCCCGGGTTACTTCTCCTGCGGCCAGTCGCACTGACCCCATGAAAAGTTATCAGCTAGGAAAAAACAAGTCGATCCACAGGGACGGAGACGGCAATTGTAACAGAGGAGGGCTGATTCGCGGCAGTGTGTCAGCTGACTCGTCCATTGTGGAGGCTTCTGTTGCTGCCAGTGCTGGCGGAAGTGGTATAGCGACGGAAAATCCAACTGTTGCTATGCGTACGAAGAAGTTTCTCGTATCAAAGTTACGTCCTGAGCTCACAGCCGAACATTTAGGTGGGCTAGAAGCTAGAACATAAGCCGTGCATAAATATCGAAGTCGGAGAGACACATACGCCTTCTTCTGTGCAATAAAAAAAAATTAAAGAGATTTTTTTATTTAGAGTCAGCCCCGAAAGGATTTAATTTAATATAGACCATGCTCCGTCCCCTACGGGTTTGGAACTCACCGTGTGGCATATCTTCAATGCACCGAAGGCCGGGCATGTTGAGATATCTAAGGTTTTCTTAACAGTCCTTGTGGCAGCATGGCCGCCGACACTCAGCGGTATGGTTTATTATATATTCTCGATGAGCATCGCCTAAAGAAAATTCGATCAACAACAAGGATCTAACCGGCAATGCCCCGGTTTCTCCTTCTGTGCTGCTAAAGATGGACATGACCTCCGCGAATTACGTTACCCGACCAAGCGGATCTCGAACATTGTCGTTAAGGAATATCGGGGTACGCCTCATCCTAATTAGATCGTGCACACCTACGACGGTGCCCAATGACTCTACGACAGCCCAGAATTCCCGCCGTGAATTATCATGTGTATACTTGAATGCCAAGTTCCTAGCAAAGAAGGGAAATATTGAGGTAATGCATTCGTATGCAAAATTGAATCAGCTTATTGTGATCTTTGCGGTGGAAATGTGGTTAACAGAAGTGCAGGTAGAAACGGTAAATTATAATAGTGAGGTGATATGTGTCGACGTAATAGGGGAGAATGTTGCTACGATTGTTAGACTAGCCACAATATACTCCTTTGATACGCAAGGCGCTACTCAGAATCTGACCTCCATGGCAGCCCTCGTTGAGCAACTTGAGAGTTAATGTAACGCAGACCATCCGGTGGTATTGGTTGGCGACCTAACGCACATCAACTGGGATGCACGGAAGTGTGATCCACATACAGCGTCTCACGAAAAGTGTCGTCTAAGAGTTCTGCGTTCTCAACTCGCTTGATCAAACGGTTCTCTCTCTAACCAGACCTGCTAGTGGCAACCTGTTCGATATTGTTCTTTGCATAGACTTATCCTGACATTCATCTTGTACCGTGCGTAGTCTCTAGGGATCACCTCAGTATCCAACTTGTGGTCTCACTTACATCGAGGACTACCAGAGGAGAGGTTGGACTTCAGATGTAGACTATGACAGCGTCGTGGTAAGCTTACTTAGCGTGGATTAGAACCGAATGTTTGTTGGAGTGGTATCCCTGTATGCGACGTACAACGGTTTCATTGAATATTCTTACGTTGTCGTCGAGGCCAATGTAGACCCGTGTTAGAGGCAGCCTTGATACGACAGCGATATCAGGCTGAGCAGGCCGTAGCACACTTCAGTGATGCTGCTCGGTTCTTTAAATATGCTTCAACTCGTTTTAAGCTAAGGACGATCTGTCTGTTCTCATTGATTCAATGTCAACGGTTTACTAATGATCGACATAAATTGGACCTGCTATGTGACCAGTTTGAAATAATGTACCTGAACTCTACTCCATCACGCTGCTCGCTTTTGTCCTATGGCCCGCTAACATCCAACAGGTCACCGATGTGGACGTATCAGAGGAAAAGTCTCTAGGGAGCTCCAAAGTCTTGAGGTCAGTCTCTGCCCGGAATTTCTCCCCGCAATGTTTTTCATGAGGGTAGCAATAGGCGTGGCATATCCGCTGAGCAAGATCATCCAAAGGTCACTAGAGGAAGAACGTGTACCATCGCTCTATTGCAAGGCTTGTGTTTGCTCTTGTCTTAAAAAGTGAGTCCAAGACTGACCCGGCCAACAAGCGCTCTGTCTCCCTCACGGCAGTGACATGCAAGGTTCTGGAGAGAATCGTCTGCTCTGCAATCCTGAGCAGTGCTGACCAACAAGATTTGCTGAGCAGCACGCAATTTGCCTACTGCAAGGGCCGATCGACCGCCGACTGTCTGCTTATGTTCTGCAGCGATGCAGACCAATGGATAAGTGAGGGTCTCCTTGTGAACGTTATTCACTATGACTTCAAGAGTGCCTTCGAAACTATGCCCCACGATCTACTCATCTCCGTACTGCCATCTAAAGTACCCAAAATCATTCAGTGGGTTTCTGATTTTTTGAGGGATCGGGGTTTCAGGGTGAAGGTCGGTGACATTATCGAGAGAGGGTAGTGTTCTTACTGGTTGTCCGCAACTCTTGTTAATGATTTTCTAATCGATAAGGTCAAACACAACATACACAGATCAGTTAAATATGTAATATACGCCGATCATATCAACCTTTACATGCCTGTTCGGGATGATATTAATGCAAATGTGCTACAATATGTACTAAACGACTTTATTGTGTGGTCGTCAAAGATGGGTCTAAAAGTATCCGCCCACAAGCGTGGGGTACTGCATCCCGGTATTAGAAATACCAAGCATAACTTCATGTTAGACGGCCTAGTTCTGACAAATATGGAGTATACAAGAGGCCTTGGTGTGCGTTTCTCGACGTTCTTGACATTCTGACTGAGCAGGTTACACATGTTGTCGCAAAATGTTCACTTTTGTGCGACTGAATACTCCGTGTGTCTGTTGTAAGAAGTGACTCTGCCTATTTAAATTTGTACAAATCACATGTTGTGCCACTATTAATGTATGAATGCCAGGTGTAGAACCCTCCAAGACTAGGTGATCTTGGATTACTAGAAAGAATGCAGCTTCGCGTTCTAAGAAGGGTTGAAAAGCGGTGTCGAATGCAAAGGCACGGCCTCAATGTTAAATCCGTGACCGAGCTTTTTAACAAAGGTGATATAAGACAGCTGCGCCGCCTGATTAAGAAGGAGGATCTGTTTGACGTAATGTTTGAGGTACAAGCAACGTCGAGTCGGGCAGGGTTTGTCATTAGGCCTCCTACCCACTAATGCTAAAGTGTCGCACCTGTATTCATGCAGAATTGTGAAGCAATTAAATTAATGAGAACTAAAATTGTTGTGAGGCAAATTTGTGCAATTAAAATAATTTGTGTACATGCTGTGAAGGGTATTATATCCCTTTTTAAGAACAATAAAACAGCGTTTCAATCAAGCGTCACACTAAAACATTTACTTACAAATACATCCTATTTAGTACACACCGTTAAAGGTAAAAATACAAACAATATATATACATATATATATATATATATATATATATATATATATAGAAAATATTGTGATGATTTATTAATCATTTACAATACGTTTCCACACTCGGCAGTGCTCGCCTTAATAAACATGGTGGTAAAAAGATGTCACGTGAGGTTAAGAATCAGCTGTCCGTGTTCTTGCTTGATGGTAGCCCCCGCTCTTATGGACCCGGTGCGAGCGGTATATCCTCAAGGTTCCTTGCAACGTTAAAACGGTAAGATCCATAAGAATCCTCTTCGTGACGTCGAGCCCCAAGAGCGTCCTCGCAGATTCGGAGTCCCATGCATCACCCATAGAGATAGTGACGGATCCGAATCTGCGAGGTTTTTGCGGGTCGGGGAGCGCCGCTCTTAGGAACTCGACGTCATATTTGGTGATCTTGTCCTGCCGCGCTTTTTCCAGGTCCCGGTTCAAGCCGCACACCTCGGCATCTAAAACCCAGACCTCGGTAGGTGTTGTTATTACGAGGTCGGGCTTTAGCCCGGTGCGCCCGGTCGACGGAATACTCGCTCACGAACCACCTCATGACCCTTCTCGCGGAGAAGACGCGCCACGCGATCACAGACGTCGTCATGTTTCTTTATAGTTTGTTTGTGTGTTGTATCGCACATCTGAGCGACATGAGCCAACGTCTTAGGCGCATGACATTCGTGCCTACAACGTTTGTTGTAGCCCGAGCGTCCCCTGGCCAATCTGGCACGCGTTGGTAGTGCGTTGATTCTGAGCTTTAGTAGGTTTAAATACTCCTTAGCAGACATGTAGGGCATACCCTCAATCCAGTGATGTACAAAGGGCGTTTCGTCGACTGTTTTGTCGTCTGCTATCGTGATGTTGATGCCGTGATGATGAGAACAACTGGTTATTTGTAACCAAGGCTGTTCTACTGCGTTTCACGGGGGGTGCCTAGACCCCGAGGATATACAGTTTGTGTCGTGCGGATCCTGTGAATCAGAGGAACCCAACTTTGTCCTGATAGAGGAACGTTTGTGTGTGCTACAGTGGAATTTAGTGAAGCTGTGGTCATCACACTCGGAACTCCAGCGAAGAGTTGCCGGCAATGAAGCGACTCCTCTGAAGCAACTTGCGCACCCCGAGACCACCGAGGGGTGTTTAAACTCCACGCTAAAAGAAAAGGTTAGCGTGAAGACCCACCGGGCAAGAAAGTGCAAAGACCGCCGATGCGACTGGCAGCTCGCTGCGTGGTATTTAGCGCATACCTGCGAGCAGAACCGGCAACGACATTGATCGCCAACTTGGTGAAATCCTTGAGTTGAACACACCAAGTGATGATAGCCATGTACAATGTACCTTGTGTACACGTGCAGGCTAGTGCATGCCATTCCCTCCCAAAGTTCCCTGGTGAGGTACACATCTAACTGCGCTACCTCAGCCGAGGCCTCGGTCACTTTTCCCTGCCACTCCAACAAAAATTGTTGAAGTGGCATTGTAATAGGTGACTTAAGCCTGACTCTGATTATTTCCACTGCCGGTCCGCAACCCGCTAGCAGGTACACAAAGCGATTCCTTGCCGTGCGCGGCAAGCAAAGAACGCGCTTCATATATATTGTGAAGCATCTTTCTAGCTGCGCAAAATTTGCGGCGGAAAGATGGCCCCACACCCTGCCAAGGCTGTAGCTCAACATTGGCACAATCTTAAGCTCAAAAAGACGCAATGCAGCACTCAGAGACAGTCGTCGAAGATCTCTCACCTCTGTGTGAATAGAGGCAATAGCCGCCCGACACCTGTCGCCGATGTGCTTGGTAAAGGTCGTTCCCGTATAGTGCAGTCTCAGACCCAAATACGGGAAGGAGTTGACAAACTCCAGCGGTTGGCCACAGCAGGGTATTACGTCTGCTGCAGCCAATCGACCCCCACGGCGAAACTTAATGGCTTTCGTCTTCCGCGAATTTATTTGTAGGCCCCTACGGTGAAGGTAACCTTCTACGTCGCCGACAATACGACGAATGGCACCGCGGTCCCGGTGGGCCACTACTATGTCATCCGCGTACATAACGACGACGGCGTTTCTAAACTCCTTCCGCACGTGGCGGGCTAGGTCTGCAATGAGCAAAGAGAAGGCTAGGCAACTGAGAGGGTCCCCTTGAGGGGTCCCTACGTTTTGCCTCAGCTGCAAGGTGTCTTCGCCCCTTATGTTTACTTCAAGGCGGTCTTCCAATCCAAGATGGCGGCGCCCAACAGTGCGCTGTGTTTTGTATGTAGCTCCGTGATAAAGAGCTCGTGTGAGTGGACCCAGTGTCCTACCTGTTTTGTGGGTGTAGCCCATGTGAAGTGCTCATCACCGCGCACCGATGTAGGGGCAAACCAGCCCGCTCGGTGCCCTGGATGTCCTGAACTGGAAGGCGCCCGCCCAAACGGCGCCTTGCTTGAGATCCTGCAGCGGATTAGCCGTCTCGCGGCGGCAAATACAATCCGAGTGTCGGAGCTTGAACAACTGGTCTCCGAGCTTCGTTCCCGTCCCACCGGGAGCAGCGTAAGCACATCGGGAGTAGAAATCGAGACGAAGAAGCAGGTGGCACAGCACAAAGTGGCACAGGGCACTGGCGGCAGCTCAAAACTTGCCGCCAAGCCCGTAATTGATTCGAACGTCTCAGATGCGCCCACCGTCACTCGTACTGTTGGTAAACAAAACCAACAGCAACAACAGTGTCAGGGGAAGCAGAGACAGCGAGTGCAGAAACCGCAGCAGCAGACGCCTCCTACAGACGTCGCCAGGAGTGTTGTCGATCTCGATCAACAGCGCCAACAACGGCGGGAAGAGAGAGCGGCTGAGCGGCAGCAACGACAGCGGGAGAAGCTGGAGAAGAAGGAGAAGCCGGCGCCGGCAGCAGAAAGTGACGTCACCACTCCGCTGCAGCCGCGCGAGCCGGTTGTCGACACAATGGACTGTACAGAGACAGCCAACGTAGATCAGCTGGACAACGAAGGCTTCCAGCTGGTGGAGAAAAGAAGAAAAAAGAAGAGAAAGCTTGCGAGTGAAAGTGGTGGATCGACCAGCAACAGCCCAGAGAAGCAGGATGGACGCCTGGGGCCGAGGCCGAGCGATGCCTCTCAACTTCACAAGCAAACGGCAGCAGAAAAACGCGAAACTAACGCGAATAGGAAGCACCGTCCTCTTCGAGCAGGAAGTGCTGAAGTAGACCTGGGTGAGATAACACTGTGTAAAAACCGTGTGTTGCCCATGAGAGCTCTCCGTTTGGAGGGCTTCAGCCGGAAAACGTCGGCAGAACAGCTGCGTGGTTGGCTAACCGGGAGACATACTGTAGTGCGTGCTATTTGGAAACTCAAAGTTTCCCGGCCGGACTCCGTCTTCTGCGTGGCCTTTGGTGATAGTGACTTTAGTAACGTTTCAAGTAGCGCCTTCTGGCCGAAAGGCGTGAGTTTCCGGCGCTGGCTGGGGGCTCCGCCGGCTCAGGCTAGGGTATGCGAAGAGTTTACTGAAAAAAACGAATGGAACACGGAAAGCGTGGAACAACAAGAAGTCACGGTTGACGGAAGGAGGAGATCTGCTTGTGTCAACAAAGCTGATCTACGACAGCGCCACCGGAGAGAACGGCAAGAGCAGTCTCTGCGGCGCCAAGCGCAGTGCTACAGTAGCTGTTTTTAACACCAGCTGTTCTTAACAGCAGCGGTAGCAGTAGCGACGGCGGCAAGAACACCAACACCGCCACTACCCTCGAAGCAAATGAGCCGATGGATGACAACACACCAACGGCAAGGGAAGCGGCAGCGGCCGGCAACGTCGCCAACGGAGACAGCGGCAGAGAAAAGAAAAGACGAGGAAGACAACGATGGTTTTGTCACCGTCCAACGGAGGAGGAGCGGCAAAACAAAACATCGTATGCAGAAAAGCAGTGCAGCTGATGGAGTAGGAGATCTTGAAGTGTATGCTGGGCCAGGCAGGTTCAGCGCGCTCAGAGTAGCACGGCTGGCGGCGAAAACGTCAGCTGTCAACCTACACACATGGCTCGTTAACAGGAGCGTTTTCGTAAAGGCAGTATTTAAAATGCGGACGCAGGGGAATGATGCCTGTGTTCAGTGTAGTGCTGGGTGACGGCGAGTACGCAAAGTGCAGCAAGAGTGAATTCTGGCCTAAAGGTATCCGATTTCGTCGTTGGGCTAGTGGTGCTCCCTACGAGAAAATGGTCATGGAAAGCTCTATTGCGCCTGGCGGGAGGAACTGCAGTAAAATCAGTAATATACGAGGGTTCCACCAGCTGGCAGTTCTACCTGCTGGAGGTCGTGGTAGACCAGTGGGTGGATTATCAATCTACCTACATAAACGTTTGCCGCCGGCGCAATGTGTGAGGAAGAACGATTTCTGTGTAGGCCGCTCGTCTATGAGGGTGAACATAGCCGTCTTCTACCTCCCCCAACAACTTGACTCGGCAGAAGTCGCTGACACGGTGAGTTCTGGTATATCAGGTTTCGACCTGTCTATGCCAACCATCGTCGGTGGCGACTTCAATGCCCGAATTGATGGTGGGGCTACTAACGATAAAGGCGAGGTGCTGCTTCAGTTAATGGAATACTTTGATCTGAGATAAGCAAATGCACGCGAAGACCACACGTATATAAATAATAACGGAAAGCAGCACCATTGACCTACTATTTCACAACCTTTTCGATGGCGAAGTATAAAGCTTCGATGTTCTTGAGGTGGCTGCAAGGAAGCACCTACCGGTGTCAGCAGTCGCGAATATTCCAGATATTTGGTTCAGACAGCGAGGGGGAACCTGGTTGCCACAAGGCATGTTAACCTTTGACTTTTAGAGGTTGATAGCCTCGAGGTGAGCTGTGATGTGGATACTTGCTGTGAACTGCTTAAGAGAACCATGAGAAGTGCAGTCAAGTGGAAGAGACCGGGGCAGAGGAAATCACGACAGTGGTTTTCTCAAGCTTGCTATCTCGCCCACCGTGGGGTGCTCGAGCTCTTGCGCCAAGCACGGGTATATGCGCCACCGCAGCTGCTTGCCAGACGCAGGCTTGACTACTTCAATGGTAGAAAAGCTTATATAAAGCTATGCCTTGAGCACAAGCGTGAATACGCTAGGCGGGAGGAAATTCGACTGCTTGAAGGAGCAGAACGCATGCCCTCAGCCTACGTTGTACGACCTCGTAGGGGAGCGAACCACCTGCTCAGCGACGAACAGGTAACGAGTCACCTGACCGGTCTTCTATATAACTGCGAGACGGTACGCCTGGCTCCAATGATTGAGCACCCGCTCACATTGGAGCAGGAGACTATGAATCTGCCCTTTGAGGTAGAAGAAGTAAGTCAGGTTCTGCACTCTCTTCCGAGAGGAAAGAGTGCGGGACCAGACCAGGTGTACTATGAACACTGGGTGCAGTCTGAGCCACTTTTGGCAAACCATCTTTGTGATTTCTTTAACGAGATCATGAAGACGGGACAAATGCCACGAGTCCGGCATATAGCCAAGCTTTCTCTTTTATTTAAGGGCAAGCATGGCGATGACAGACGAGACCCAAACTTATACCGTGGTATAGCGTCTGAAAGGACGCTGAAGAAGATCTTCTGTAAATTGGTTATAAAACGGATCGAGTACGTTGTCGACTAGACCCTTCCACCGAAGCAATTCGGCTTTCGAAGAGGCCCGGAACGCGTGATGCAATCCATGTGCTTCAGTCAGAGATAGAGCGAGCTGTGGCAAAGCCCGGAGGCCATTTGTATGCAGTCTTTATAGACTGCGTCAAAGCTTTCGACAAAGCACCTCGAGATCTCCTGGTGAAGTCATTCCGATACGCAGGGGTTGGTGGCTCTCTTCTGAGCGTAATTTCGAGCTTCTTTGATGAGGACACCTAACTGGTGCAAGGTGAGCAAGAAGTGTTGCAGGTAAAGCAAAATGTGGGAACCCCGCAAGGCGACCCATTTTTTTTTTTGTAGAGGTGGAAAATGCTTTACGCACACCCTCCGATGTTAATGTAGGGTAGTGTGGGACTAAACGCCGGGGAAGAGTATAATACTCGATCCAATCCGCTCGTTCTACCCACTAAAAACCACCTCTCCCACCCTCTTCTGGTTCGGAATTGTGAACCATTACATCGATGACCAGAAGAGGGGAGTCCCGTGCTGCGACCCTCTCCTTAGTCTACGACTATGTCCCGAGCAGAGAGTGGGTCCTGCTCGGGAGTGAACACTAGAGGCCTAGTGTTGAATCGCGATCTGCGGCGATCTTCCTGGCGACATTTTTCGCGCATAAGCCCGTCTAAGTATTGGGTCCCGGCGTGCCAGTCCGTTGTCGACTTGAGCATGTTGGCCACGATGGTCGTGGTCGGGCTACCTTTGTGGACATAGGAGGAGCCCGTGCGGTAGGCCGCAAGGGCCTCGCAGTCCTCTACGGTGTGCGCCGCGTCGTCGGGTGCGCCTGTGGTGCAGAGAACGCAGATATCTGTATTCGCCTTGCCTATCCGGAAAAGGTACGACTGGAATTGTCCATGCCCTGTGAGCACTTGCACGGAGTGATATGTAAGTGCTCCCTTGAGCTTATACCAGGTTATGAGGTCTGTGATTAGGCTTCTTGTCCAGGCCCCTCTGGTATCCCCAGCTGGTGGGTTGGACCACGTGCCCGCCCATGTGACCAGGGAGTGCTCCCGTGCTTGGGTCCATGAAGTGTCGCCGTCCTTCTTGCGCTTGCTTCTTTCTTCAGCAAGTATGTCCCAAGGGATCTGGCAGGCGAGCGCCAACAGGACGTCCGTCGAGACAGTCCGGTAGGCCCGCGTGACCCTGATGGCCATCGCTCTTTGGGAGCTTCGTATCATGCGCCGTGCCTTTGCGGTCCGCAGCGCCATACCAGCCCATATGGGACGCGGCATACAGAGCGATGGCCTCTGCCACGGCCGCTAGGAGCAGCCGCTTGGCGTGCGTTGCGCCCCCCTCGCGAGGAAGGATGCGTGCAAGGTTGGTGGAGACCTTCGCGACCTTCTGGATGATGCTCTGGATGTGTGGCAGGCCGGTGAGACCTGTGTCCAGCGTTACGCCTAAGTATTTTGCCTCCCGTTTGATAGTCAGGCGGTGTCCTGCAAGTTCTAACGATGCTTGCCTAGTACGACGCCGGCCGGTTAGGTAGATAACCTCGGTCTTCTGGGGGGCCAGCTCCAGGTAATTGTCGACCATCCACTTCTCTATTCTAAAAAGAGCCGTGTTCGCTCGCGCCTCGAGCGCCGCCTCCGTTTTCGCGGTGACCACCAGCGCCAGATCGTCGGCGTAGGCGATTATGTCCACCCCGTCAGGCAGGTCGTCTAACCGCAGGACTCCGTCGTATGCTATATTCCAGAGGATCGGCCCGAGCACTGAGCCCTGCGGGACGCCCGCCGTGACAGGGTGGACCTCACCGTTGGCCGAAAGTGAACGCGCGTCAAGATACGAGGAAATAATCCGTCGCATGTAGGGGGATATGCCTCTCTGTTCAAGGGTGTCCATTATTACTTGCCAATTCGCTGTATTAAACGCGTTTTGCACGTCCAGCAGGATAAGTAAAACGTAATTGCGTGTCCTAAGTGTCCGTTGTGATGCGTTGTGAAGGCGACCCATTAAGCTGCGTCTCCTTCACTCTACTGCTTGCCGATTTTGTCGATCATATTCGACGGGAGTTCCAGAAGGCCACAGTTGTGATGTACGCAGATGACATAGTGGTCGCCCATCACGACCTGGGTGCCATCAAGCGCATCACTTCTCTGGCGGAGGTGTTCCTTGTCTCAGGGGGGATCGAAATAAACGCCTTGAAGACCAAGTCTATGAAATTCAGAAGAGGAGATCGATTGGCTGCTAAAGACGTTATACGTTGCGGCGGCCAATCCTTGGAATTCGTCAAATCTTTCCGGTATCAGACGCTTCGGCTTTATTATACTGGGACGACCTTCACTGCTCACACCGTCGAAACAGTGCGCACAGCTCTAATCTCTCTTTATGGAGAGGTAGGCGACGTCCGGCGACTGTCTGTCCCGACGGCAGTGGCACTTTTCTACCTCAAGATTGTTCCAACGCTGATGTATGGTCTTGACAGAATATGGGAACACCTCACTCGGGCAAACTTTGGTTTGCTTGAAAGGTGTTTCACAATGTACATGAAGCGGGTACTTTGCCTGTCAATGCGGGCAAGGAGCCGCTTTGTGTACCTTATGTCTGGCTGTGCACCGGTTGTTGGGATAATTCGATTGAGATTAAAGACGCCGCGTACAGTACCATTCGAGAGCTTTATCTCAGAATGGGAAAATTAAGTTGAACAAGCCCGACGAGAGGTTGGAGACCTCGATATTTTCAGTGCCTCTAACCTCTGGTCTGGTCTTGCATGTGACAATCGCCACGTCTATACCAGATACATAGTTCATGGCTATCATCACCTGGTCCTTTCGAATACGAGCTTCTACGAGGAGTACACGGAGTGCATCTGTCGACTGTGCTCTCAGGCGTGTACGAAGTTTCATGCGTCTGCCTGCCTGGCCCTTGCGAAGAGATCGCTGCACTGCCTCTCTCGAATAACATGCCGCGAGCAGCTGACTGTTTAATTGTATAATCTGTATAATAATCTATGTTATATGCATACTCAATATGAGTGAAATAAATAAGATGATGATAAAAAGGGCTGTTGTGTAGTTGCTGAAGCCAGTAATCGGTCTCTTGTGTAGCGGTCTCAATGGAAGTTCCCAAGCGCTTGCAAAGAAGTCTTGTTTTCGCAAGGTCTTTTTTGAAGTGCTCGGTGGTTAGCATGCATTGGACCCCAAGGTGCGTGGAGTGTTGTAGTGCTGTCAGGCGAAAGAGGCGGAGTCTGGGGATGAATGCTTGGAGGCAGAGGATGTCCAGACCGCCGTGTGCTGTGTGCGTGTACGGGTAGGCGTTCGGCACCGAGTTTTCGAGCTTAAACCATATCGACTTAACAACCTTTCTTATTTCTTTATCTAGGTCGCTAAAGAGTGCGTAAGATAGTCTGGGACAGAAGACCAGTTTATATAGGAGGCGGGGAATGAGAAAGTCTTTCAAAAATATGAGTCTTTGGTGGGGTTTAAGGGGAGCTATCGTGAGTCTGTTAGTAAATTAAGGAGTATATCCTTGGTGGACTCAACTCTGCCATTGCTGTCAAAGTCGACTCCAATATATCGCTATCGATCGCTCATACCTTTAGCTGGCAATTGCCGATCTCCAACGTTAAATTCTGGTACACTATTAATAAAACCTTTACCTTCCTTCCTATTAAATAGGTGGGAGATAGTAAAGCTTTTATTAGTATTAATATCAAGGCCCCGGGATTTCAAAAGGGGATCCGCAATATTAAGGAGCCGTTAGAGTAGATTTCGTGGAGGCTAGGAGGATGAGATCATCCGCAAAGGCTAAGCCCATAAGGCGGAAGTCATCAGTAAGTTGGTACCCGATATTAGTTTTGTCTAATTTTAAAAAAATGTCGTCGAGAACTAGATTAAATAAAAGGGGGGGGGGCAGAGGATCTCTCTGCCTAACACCCCTAGTTGGCCGAAATGTGCGACATTCTTGTCCAAATTCTATGAGAGTTTTAGATGAGAGGTACAAGCGTTCGATATAATTAATGAATACCTCTGGGTATCCGCGAGTCCGGAGTGACCACAGGACGGAGTCATGACTCACCATATCGAACGCCTTAAGGAGGTCGATTGAGGCGAGTCTGCACTCACGTCCTGCAAATTTGGCATCGTTAAGGATAGCATCCAGAACCGCAAGATTCTCGAAGGTACCATTATAGAGGAGAAACGCTCGCTGGGTTGGGAGAAGCTTAATAGAGTTCTGGAGGCGTCTAGAGAGAATTTTGTTAAGCGTTCGTTGTAAGTATAAACTAATATATAGGGGTCACAGAGCGCTTGGGGATGTGGCATTGTTAATTGTAGGTTATTTTTTTATTAATGTTAAATTTGTTTTTGCAGTTTCATGGGCTGAGGCAATATCGCTAATTAATAGTATGTTAAGAATACAACAGACTACTTCTAACGGGAGTTTACGGAGGGGCGAAAGACAAATCCCGTCCAAGCCTAGTGCTTTAGAAGGTCCGCGGAGAGCTACGTGGGTTTCCTTTAGAAAGGGAGACCTCGAAGAGATCAGAGTTGGGAAAGTATACGGGGCAAAGGAGTGGTTCAGGGGGTGGTTGTGTCATCGTGTTGGTCCAGTGTTCTACAACTTCTGTGGCCTGTATGTTGTGTATGGTGTGTTTGCCGTCCAGCACCTCATGAGCGCATTTGCATCGGTTTTGGCTAAAAAGTTTTTGAGTGGTTGCGTAGTTTTGACGTCGCTGTTGCCTTTTAGATACTCGCGCTTCAGTGGAAGGAGTTTCTCTAGAGTCACGACGTCGGACAGTGTGTGTAAAATGTTTGTTCAGAAAGTCGTTTAAGGCGATAGTGTGGTCCTCACCTGAGCAAATTATATTTGACAGATGAGTAAGGTCTGTTGAAATTATGTCGCGTTTGGGAAATGTGTTTGTGAGGGCTTGTATTTTGAATATAATAATATATTTTTGGGTTATTATTATATTCAAAATAGGATTATAGGGGCCATCTGATTCAGAGTATCGAGGCCGACTAGGCCCAGGAAGCTCAGATCCGTCAGGGTTGGAATCCAGGTGAGACATCTTTTTACGAAGGTCCTCTATATACGAGGTGTGTTCAAAAAGTATCGCGACTTTTGAATTTTCGCGGGTTACGTATATTCGATTTTCGATTTTTTGTGGCGTTATGTTGGTACTCATGTCTCTCACTTATGCCGACAAGCTCGGCCATTTTGAATGTTCACTTAATTGTTGACAGCTGCTTTGCTTGCACGTGTTTTGGATCGTCTTCGATTTTTACCTATTCAAAAAAATGGATTAAAGAACCTGTATCAAATTTTGTGTGAAAAACGAAATTAAGTGCGCGGATGCATTCCGAATGTTGACTGTGGCATACGGAGAAGCTACCTTGGACCGAAGCAACGTTTATCGGTGGTACAAAATGTTCTCAGAAGGCCGAGAAGATGTGAACGACGAAGAGCGTGCCGGACGCCCGAGTACTTCAACAACAGACGAAAAAATTAATGAAGTGGAGAAAATGGTATTGGCCAATCGTCGAATCACCGTTAGAGAAGTTGCTGAGGACCTAAACATATCGATTGGCTCGTGCCAATTCGATTTTTATCAATGATTTGGGCATGAGACGGGTCGCCGCGAAATTCGTACCAAAATTGCTCAATTGCGACCAAAAACAGCATCGCATGAACATTGCTAATGAGATGTTGGACTCTGTCCGCGACGACCCAAATTTGCTCCAGAGGGTCATAACTGGTGACGAATCGTGGGTTTATGGTTATGACGTGGAAACCAAAGCTCAATCATCTCAATGGAAGCTGCCGCACGAACCAAGACCGAAAAAAGCGCGCCAAGTTCAGGTCGAATGTGAAAGTTTTGCTGACAGTTTTCTTCGATTGCAGGGGCGTGGTGCATCATGAGTTCTTGCCACAGGGTAGAACGGTCAATAAGGAATATTACCTGCAAGTTATGCGCAATTTGCGCGAAGCAATCCGCCAGAAACGCCCGGATTTGTAGAAGAACAAAAATTGGCTTTTGCACCACGATAACGCCCCTGCTCACACATCGTTGCTTGTGCGCGAGTTTTTGGCCAAAAACAACACACTAATGATGCCGCAGCCACCGTATTCCCCAGATCTGGCCCCCTGTGACTTTTTCTTGTTCCCTAAACTGAAGAGGCCCATGAAAGGACGACGTTACGCTACGCTTGACGAGATAAAGACGGCATCGATGGAGGAGCTGAACAAGATAAAAAAATGGTTTTTTGAAGTGCTTCGAAGATTGGAAAAACCGTTGGCACAAGTGTATAATATCTCATGGGGATTACTTTGAAGGGGACAAAATAGATATTCATGAATAAATGAATAATTTTTGAAAAAACACAAAAGTCGCGATACTTTTTGAACCTCGTATATGCGTTCAAAGAGCCTCACTCCATTTTAGATATAGTCTGTTATTTACTCATTGCAGACAGTCTGTTGCTTATTTTTGTAGGACTTCCCCGGCTTAGTTCGGAAATTGCGAAGCCAAAGTGTGTCATCTTTTATTCTAATGCCTTACGTATACACTCCAGGCATTTTCGAATACAAAATTATTATTATTATTATTATTATTAATTGAAGAGAGCTGATGCGCCAGATGTACACCCGTTGTTACTTTGCGGAAAACTTCTAAGTTCATAATATTTTTTTGTTCACTACCTAAAGAATAGTCAGTAGTGCGTATGCCATAAATACATCACGTTGGACGCTAATGAATATTTGGATTAGCCGCTCGCCAGCATAGACAACACAGACACGTTAGGGGGCATGCATATTTGATAGCTATAAGTTTAAGCCTCAACAACTAAACGTTACCAGGAAACATTACGGCTATTTGCCCGAATGTCACCGTAAATCCGGGAGTACCCAAGAATGCAACATTTAATAAAGATATACCGTGCCACGTATTTGAACGAAAGCGTCCTTATACTTACAAAATCTAGCTGGCGCAATGACGAAGTGAAATTTAACAAAGCGAAACATTACATGAAACAATCACTGTATTGCAAAAGGTATACCCTCGTCGTGTCCGTTTGAACAGGCAGAATTGGCCAAACGATCGTTTAAAGTTGGTAGACAACTTACAGTCGTCCGGGTCTTGATATAGAAAATTAGATGTTTTACTGTTAAGATGTAGATCAAATTACGCTAAAACGTGACTTAAATCAGTTGAAAGAACGCAAACGCGCCAGAAACGCAGAGGAAAACTTTTTCATAATGTGATGCTTCATGTATAATTCTCATATGTCACTTTTCCAAGAAATAACTTTTTCGGTTTTGAATAAAGTGCAGTGGTTTATTTAAAATCTTAGTTCTTTGTTTACGTTGGGATATCCTGTATTTTAAAAACAAACGTAACTGATTTTTCACCTATTGAGTCGTAAAATGCTAATTCTGTCGTTAAGTGCGAGATGGTGAAACGGCAATAGACCGATCACTCACGCAGGGTACTAATACATAATAATACATGGACAAAGAGGTACTGTCAGATTTTAAGCAATATTTCAGTGCTTAGAAACTCTTCTCACAAACCGATTTTTGGCACACTGAAACAAAGAGATGTTATTGCGACAGACTTATGCTTATATATGTGCACAATAAGTACACATACACACGATAAGTTTACTTAAGTATGGTAAGAACATAGTACAGTTTTATAAATTACTCAACGTCCTAGATCCTAAGAGTCCTTAGAATACGGTTGCTGAAGCGCGACACGATAGTGTTGCCTCGGCAGTGTGCCTGCGAAACTTTAAACCTGCTGGAAAAAGATGCTTATATGCTTATACTGTAGAGGATTGAGGAAGTACAAGACAATTGTACAGTACAATTGTCGACTATTTTTAATTGTCGAGCTATACATTTTTCGGTTTATTGTTATCACAATTTCTAATACACGAATAACAGCTTTTAGGCACCTCCCTATCATTCTCGATTTGAGCCTTTATGTTTAACTTAAAGTTGACCGCGTTCATCTCGTAGGCAGTGCAGCGTACATTGTCTTTCCCGTGTTTGAATTGGCAGAAAGCAACCTTGTTCACTATCTGCTTTTGCTAAAGGGATTTGTCTATCCCTTTAACTATAATTATCGTAGTGAAAGCTGTAATCGTAAACTTAGATGTTGCGAGTGAGCTGCAAGACGCACATAACAGTGCATACTAGAACTGCCGGGATGTTAACCCCACTATCACCCTTTATCCTTAATCAATCAATTTAATTTATTCACCTTTGTAGGTAGATCCTTTCGGGGCTGACTCTCAGCCAAGATTTAACGTCCATGGGACTGCTTTTCGCATTGTTTCATAGACAGACCCCCATGAATACAAATGTGCAACGGTGGGGCTTCGAACCCGCGCACCTATGTGTCTCCTCCGGTTGCAAGGCGCAGACGCATGCCACTACGCCACCGGGCTCGACCACCTTTGTAGGTAGCAGTCAAATACTTAGTCAAAAATATCCATGTACTTATACAAGGGTAACAACACAAGACTAAATTCATTTCAGAAATAAAAACATTTCAGCCAAGTCAGCTTGCCAGGCTTCCCAGCGATTGTACTAGGGGGCAGTTAGCCGCGTGGTATCTATCACAGAAACTCCCACATCAAGAACATTTACAACTATCGCAAGGATCATGGAAACCCTGCTCCGCACAGAGCTTATGGTGAAAACCATGAATGGCAAATCGGGTCACAACATGTCTGTTTAGCCTACGTGTTCCTTTCCACCCACTATTCCTTCACGGGTTGATTGAAGCGACGTTGCAGGTCCTCAGAGAGCAGCGGCGTGTCCGCGAGGAGATTTACGTAGCGGTTCCGAGCAGTCAGATGTAGACCCAGAGCTCGTTAAAGGAAGGAGGCCTTGACGCGGTTTAATTGTTCGAGGTTCTCTGCCGTGAGGTGGTCCTAGGTGACTCTCACCCCATAGGTCGCGATCGGAGCTATCTTGAGTTCGAACAGTCTGAGTGCCGTCTTCAGCGATAGTCTGTTCGGAGATTTGATCGCCCATGCCGTCGCCAGTGCCTTCCTGCACCTCTCAGATATGTGCGCGGAGAAGCAAGTACCGGTGACAGAGAAAATCACCCCTAAGTATGGGAAGCTGTTGACATACTTAAGTGGCGTTCTGTTGAGGCGTAGCGTGTCCTCGGCTGCTGTCCTTCCCCTTCTTCTGAACTTCATGGCCACGGTTTTGGAAAGGTTAATTATCAGGCCTAAACCGGTGACCGCATTGTGAAGACGGGCTAGTGCTTGTTGCACCTGAAACCTACTAGGCCCGTAAAGTACTAGATCGTCCGCGTACAAGATGACCTCGACCAGGTTTCTGGGTCCCTTTATATGACTCGGGAGGTCTTTTAGGAGTACGGAGAATAGGAGTGGGCTTAGATTATCGCCCTGCGCCAGGCCCCTTGTCTGTATAAAAGGCTGGAGCTCAGCTACCCCGTCGTCGATCGTGAATTTGTGCGAGAAGCTTCAGCACCTTCATTGGGACCCCTACCTCAGCCAGTGTGCGCAAAGCTTTCTCTCGAGAGGCCGAGTCGAAGGCCGCCTTAAAATCCACGAATACTGCATACAGCGGGTTACGTGGCTTAGCCAGTGCTGACTTGATATCTGCCAGCAGAATCGTACTCGCTGTTTCTGTAGATCGCTCTCTTCGAAACCCATGTTGTTCCATTGGTATGGCATGAACACTTTCAAGAAAGCTGTCTAGTCTCCTCGTCAGGAGGGCAGAGAGTAGCTTATAACAAACGCCCTTCTTCGCAATGCCTCGCCATAACGAGGGGGCTGTCGGGTCGCCCTTGCCTTTGGGGATTACGAGTAGGGTGGCGTCTCTCCATTGAGTTGGAAGAGTCCCAGCGCGCAAGCATTCGTTGAATAGAGCTGTCCAGCACGGTGCCAACACAAAGCCGTTCTTCAGGTGCTCGTTGCAGACATTGTCGGGACCGGCCGCTTTTTTATTTGTAAGCTATCCAGGCCCTGCATTAGCTCTCGGACTGTGAACTCCCTCTCAATAATATCACGACCCCCTTCAGTGTCCTTATCCTACACGGCAGCAAAGTGTGAAACCGCGCGAGGTATTGTGTCAGACGACGCGAACATGTCCGAGAAGTGTTCGATGAGGGAAGCAGAGCTTATCGGGCATGCCGCTGTCCTGGAACAGTTCGATAGCCATTTGTATGGCTGGCTCTCTGCCTCGGCGATCAGCCGGTTTTCCAGGAGCCCATAATACTTATTTTGCTGCATTTCGTACGTCTTCCGGCAAATCGTCCTGCAGACTGAGGCCAGCGCGCGAAATGCCGGTTGCTCCTCTGCAAGAAGCCTGAAGCCAATTTGCGCCCTCCGGGCGAGACGGCAGTGGTGGTCAAACCATGGCCTGTGCTTCTTGTTCCTTCTGTCGGGAGGCGGTAGTGCGCGCGCCTGTAGAATGTCGGTGAGCTGTTGCGCTGGGAGGACCTTGTGAGCGCGTTCCATGAGCTTGACCATATTCAGTTTCCGCGAAAGGGCTTCGTGTCTGGCTGTTCGATCCAAAGCGACACGCACCGTGATGTCAATTGCCATCGGAATGTGGGCACGAATGCTCGCGCCTTCCGCGAGTGAGTTGTTCTCGCCCTGAAACTTAACTTCATCCCTGGTTAAGTTTGTTCCGAAAACGTCGATAGCGGAACTGCCGGCGTGACCCAGAAATGTCGGTACCGAGCACGGTTGACAATCCAGCATCCGTAGTCCGCCAGCGTATCACGGAGAGCCATTGCACGAGCGGAGTCGGGCTGGTCAATGCGGGCGTTGAAATCTCCGGCGACGACTAATGGGGCGGAACGGAGAGGATGCACGGCTTCGATTTCACTGACAAGCTTTTCCACCATAACTTGGGTTGACTCCTCAGCGTCTGGTTTGACGTAGGCTGCTACTATGCATAGTTGCGGCCCGCGTAGCGCGATTATGTTGTTCTCGGTCATGCAAGGCGTGAGGTCGCCGACTCTGTGACTGTAAAACACGGAACATCACCACTGGGCGTCCCGGGCCTGTGTTCTTTTTTGCGGGCAGTGAACCGCGTAGAAGTGCGAGAGGATGAACTGGGACTGTTGCCCAGGTCTCCGGTAGCACCAAGACGTCAATATCGTCCAGGGCCTCCGGGGCGAAAGGGCTAGCGAAGTGGTGCCATCGCAATTATATTGCACGATTCTCAGCCTCTCTTCAAGGCCTGACGTCCGCGCCTCGATGCGCTCTGAGACCGTCCACGCGAGCGGCTGCGCTGACTGGGGTGCCGCGTGCTGGGGTCGGACCCCTGTTCCTAATGCCTGTAGCACCTGTTTCCACGAAGTCCTCGATGGTCGGGGGGGGTGGCTTGTGTCTGCCGCTGCTCGTTGACTCGCTTCGTCCCTGCGTTTTCTGACGGTTTTATCATCGTAGGAGGCACTCGTTGACTCGATCTGCTGGAGCTGACTTGGCTGCTGGATCTTCCGTCCCTGGAGGCCGGTTGTGATACGAATGGTGGGCCACGACGTCCGTCAACGCTGCCAGTGCCTGAGCTGGGCGTGGGGATTACTGTCTGCCTCCTCCTTTGGGTTTCTGAATTCTCACGCCTAAAAAAGGTTTTATCCTCCCTGCAATATTATAGGCAATTGTTTTAGCTACCTCTCCTTTATAGCTATATCGCCCGCTCTCGACAACTGGGCGTTGTGAGATGGATAGCGGAAGCACGGAAAATTTTGCATTTTCTGGTTTGCCATTTTTGCAAGGATGTCGTCAGCCGCTTTGCAATCGGGGCCGAAAAGGGGACAGATAGCACATGCACTTCTGATCCAGGACGTAGAGCAGATAGCGTCTCGGCAAAACTTTCACTTTGCTAATATATCTGTTCTTTTCAAACTCCATGCATTCATGGTAGCCTGCTTGTAGAAACACCGCCACAGGCCCGGCGGCACCATCCACAAATTTCTGTGCCTCACAAATCACACTGTCGATGTCTTCGGGACGGCGCAGACCGCCAGAGGTGTTTTCTTGGGCAAAGTTCCCTCAGCGACGGACCGAGAGGGTAGACGATACTATCTCCCACCTGCATTGCTTTGCATAGCGGGTCCGGGGTCGGAATAGCTAGGGGGGCTCACGGAGATGTCTAATATCTCACTGTCGGCCACCGACACTGGTACCCGTGAATGACCCTTGATTTCAAGTTGAGCACTTCCTTTTCCAGTTTGGCTACGCGATACAGCAGAAACGTCACGAAGCGCATCGACTCATTTTCCAGCGCACAACGATCCATAACTTGCATGAACTGGGCTGTGGACATGTCAGCTGTTAGTACAACGCATACCCGGCACCGCCAATTACGAGCCGTGTCGACTGTTGGGTTAGCCTCATCAGCATTCTGCAGGTAACATGTATCACTTGTTGCATTTGGCACAGCACACTGATACGGAAGCTTGAGTGGATTCCTCACACCTCGCGCAACTACCTTCACTGGCTAAACGCGACTCTTTTTGACGCGGGAGATTCGTCGGCGAGTGCGGCCGCTTCCGCTCAGTGCGTGATTGGGGGTCGGAGAACACGTGACGGCTGATGTTGTGTTGACGGTCGACAAACCGCCGTACAGCTGGGCTGTGCCAACTGTTGTTGGCTCTGTTGATGTTGGGCTGGCTCGACTTCCACCATTCTGTCAAGTTGGTGGCTCGGAACGGTAAAAACGCGCGCGCAATTTTTTTTGTTCTTTACCTGGAATTGAACCAGGGGCCTCTTCTTCGTAATCCGGGGCCCTACCGCTTAGCCATATCAACACTTGCTTTGGTACTGACGATATCCTATAACCCCTCAACCAGATATGGTTTTGGAAATATGTAAAATTAAATTCCAGGCGCTGATTTCTACTCGAAACGCAT
>QVRM01001863.1:25000-34865 GCA_003439945.1 Dermanyssus gallinae | reverse complement strand
TATGTAATGCCATAGAAGAGCATGTATGCGAACACGTATGCGTGCATATGTTTATAGCGTCTATGTACAAACATGAATAGACCCTTGTACTTCTTAGCATCGACTATGCCAACGTCTATATATACGAACGCTTGTTCAACGCGTTCGATTACTTCTCGGGCGGCAAAAGGTTTTCCGCGAACCATCGCCACCAGTAGGCATTCCTTTGTTTGCTACATGCATTATGGGCTGGACAACTAGTCCAAAGTAAACAACATGATGGCGCGAACATCATAGGGAGCGAATCAGCGAGCACTCAGTAGCTGCACTGATAATGCTAGTATAAAAAGTAATCTCATGATCTTGTTGTATACACACGAATGTTGAAACATGCAGAATAATTTCACGTTGCAACTAGCCAAACGTAGAGCGAAGATTGTGTGTGCTTTAACAACCGTTCAACTGGAGATGATATGGATTTAATGAACACTGTCTTACAGTTAGATGTGTATGGTACTTGATTGTCAAGACGTGTGAGGTTGAAATTTCTGGATTTGATTGGATGCTACCGTCTTGCGTTTCACCCCCCAGACTGGATTAAGGATAGTCCGAATGACCGCTTGACGATAATCCAGTTGTTTTGAGCAGCTTTCAGATTTACCTGGCAGCGTCGCTAACCGACTGACGGTGGTGACTGTGATTAATCCTATCGTTAAGAGCGATGATAAGGATAATAAATGTGATTATGTACCTTACTACTAAGATATGTAGTCTTAATAAATAAATTATGTTCACCGTAAATCTTTCTTTGTTCGTAATGGCTGTGGCATACCAACACCGCCGTAATTCCGCGCTCTTGGTACACTAGACGCGTCGATTGACTTTTAACCTGAACACTTTTCTACCCTGTGCTTCCGGTTTAGGCATTTCAGTGGCAAATCACTCACGCAACATTTCTCATCAAGATGACTTTGTTACCGTCACTGAGTTTGCAATCTATTCTCTTTTCTCCGGTCTTAAAGCGAAGACTAGCCTTACACCTAAAAACATTACTCCGAACTCTTATTAAAATGTTGCGTTATTTTTAGTTGAGCCACTGAAATTTAGTGGCTAAGTTATCTTTGAAAGATCTTGTTACGACGGCGTTGCGTCCGACCTTTTTAGACTTAGTCTTGTAACCTCTGTCCAAAAGAAAGACTCGAAAACGAATGCAAAAAACTACCGGCCAGTTTCGAATGCTGGATACCATGTTGCAGTTTTGAGAAAGTTTTAATTTACCACTAAGTGAGTTCTTAATTTTCAAGCACTTACTTGGCCCTGCCTAACACGGCTTCACCGCTCATTGGCCTACATGTACACAGCTTTTGAAGATGACCCAAGACTGGGCTATGTTAATAAATTCTCGAAGAACGTTTCACTGCGTTTATTTTTACCAAAAAGGCATCAATGTACATTATAAATACAATCTTCCGCTGTTTGATTTTAACGACCCCTCATGTGTACATTCGCCTCTATAAATCTCTGTTCTTTTCAAACCCACATATTGCTCTCCTGTCTGGAAGCCCCATCTGTCTAAAACACAGAAAGTTAGTGAAAGGCGTTCAAGACACGTTCTTGAGACGCCTGCGCATCGGGTGCCGTCAAAGCGTATAAGGTGACGTTGTTCCTAGTATTGACTCACTTTTCATGAAAGGCAGCATATCTGTGTTACGTCAACTGAGCAGGCAACATATCTGCTCTACGTCAACTGGTGTACGCTCCAATAACCTAAGGAGTCGGTGATTAAACACACTAAAAGCTGTGGCCCGCGTTGTGTTCGTAAACAGATCGTCTGCTTGGCGGATAGCCAAATGGGTGCATGCAAACTCAAATAGCAGCCGCCTATTTAGCGATTAGTTACGTTTTTTTATTCGGTAGCACGTATACTAAAACAATACGCATATGACCACGTACCACACACCCTTAATGGGGTAATAAAGGTGATTTTATGTTATGTCATTCATTAACCGGTTTTTGGGGAAATCGTTATACGCGCATAAAAAGTGTGTTGCAAAAAATTAGCAACTCATGTTTTGGTGATAATTTTGGCTTGCTTTATTTGAATGGCTTGAAATTAAGCGCATGATGTACGTGATGAAACACGAGTATGTTGTTAATTTCGATTCTTAGCAGGGCTGTATGACTTATTTGATACTACATAATCTATTCTTGAAACGGGGTTTTCGTCCCTTCTTCTGAATCAAATCGTAAACTTGGTCCTTTATGGAGTTAATGAGCTGTTGTAAGTACGAAAGTGAAATATTAGCCCATGCTTGCTGGACAGCTTCTTTGAGGTCCGACAAATGATCATATTGTCGACCATTTGCGTAAATTTGCTTCACCAAATGTCCCCAAAGATTTTCGATGGGATTCAGGTCTGGACTCAATACCGGCCAGTCAAAAAGTGGCACCCCTTGTTCTTAAAAAAAGACTATAGTGCTAGCCGAGGTATGAAACGTGGCGCTGTCTTGTTGAAAAACTGCGTCAGGTCCCCCAATTCTTCTGAAATGGGCTTCTAACTGGGAACCGACGATACGCTGGTACTTGTCGGAATTGTTTCGGCCCACAATCGCGACTAAATCGGACTTCCCAGTATATCCAAACGCGCCCTAATATTTCACAGAACCACCTCCGGCCACACGTTTCGAGAACCATTTGGGTTCCTTCCGTAAGTCGTGCCAATAGTGCTGACAGCCGTCAGGGCCATCGAGATTAAGTTTCTTTTCATCCGAGAAGACGATGTTTTTCCACTCAGTTTGGCATCTATGCGAAAATTCACGCCATGCGACAACGTACTTCGGTTGCAATCGCGGCTTAAGCTTCCTTTTCGCGTATCGCACGTTTTTGTCAGAACTTAACACTCGGTACACTGTGGATCGGCGCACTGGCACTCTCAAAGTAGTCCTGATCCTGGAAGAAGACATTTAGTCATAAGTAGCCAACTGTATCGTCGCCGATCTCGAATAGTCAAAACTGTCTGTTAGATCTGCACCTTTGGTTCACTCCAGGGTGTAAGAACCTGCTGATGGTGCTCTTATGCCGTCCTAATCTGGTTGCTATAGCAGTTACTGTATGACCGAGCTCAGCATATGCCTCAATTCTTGTCTTTTCGTTATCCGAGAGATCCTTTGTACGACCCATGGTTTAAACATACGCTTTGCCGTTAGTTTGGAACAACGACTAAACTGTAGAATATTTTGCAGCTATTGAACGATTGATTTAGCTAGACAATATTCCTGACATTTGATCCCCGGGATCGAATATCAGCTGTAGTATCGACTATCCTCTACAAACAAGAGCTGTGTTGTTAGCATGTTATTGTTGCTAATATTTTGCAATACTGTTTTTTTCACACTGTTTTACTTTTTGTATGAACCGATTGTGAGATTGCAACGAAATTAACACCATACTCGTGTTGCGTCATGTACATCGCTTAAACGTTCGAGCCATTCAAATAAACCAAGCAGAAATTATCACCAAAAAACATGAGTTGCTAATGTTTTGCAACACTTTGTATATATATATATATATATATATATATATATTTTACACAAAAACGTGAGTTCAGGGGTTTTGGCCATAATCATCCAATTTAATGATGATATGAATTTAGTAAGAAAGCTAACCAACTTAGTGTTGATGAGAAGCATATTCAGCGTGCGTAATTCTTCTCTAATTTTATGACGGTGAAACGCTGCACAAGAAAACGAAACCACCAAAACTATGAACAAAGAACGACATTTCTCCAACAACGAGCAGACGATGATCCATCTACGTCGAGCGAAAGATACTGACCTTTTTAAAGGTTTTAGAAATGCATAGTGCACATGCACAAAGAGCAGCTTGCGTGACTAGTGGGGGACTTTCAAACCCTTTAAATACAGATTCCTCTTTATTTCCATAAGTCCGGCACTATTTCAGCATCACTTTGAAGTCGTAGAACGTAGACGACGCTGATTGAGAGACTACGAATAATGCATCGTAGCAGGCGCATCAACTTTTGTCACGGCCTTCCTCCCAAAGGTGGACTGCTGGCCGGCTCTTTGCTACGCTGTGGTGGCCCCTCACTCGTTCGTTTGAGGAAAGCTAAGGCTACAAAAGGTTTCTGGAGCCAATTCTAAGTTACGGAATGATTCCATGGGGCGCCACGTACTCAGCGATTATAGACAAGCTCAGGGTCTTTCAGAATGACGCGATTAACGCCAAAATTGTTTTTCTTGTCGCGCGGATGTACTAATATCCTTTTACAATCCGTACATCAGATTCGGGCTTCTCAAGCTTGATCAGCTAACACGTTTAAAGTTAGTAGCGCTAGTCAAAAAGGTGCACAATAAATAAAAAAAATTCAGATTGTGCTTTCGACATCGCCCTGACTCCAAAACAGCCGAATCGCTACGAAAGTCAACTCAGATTTTTTATCGTATTATTGCCATCATCAATTCTTATTGTATATATATATATATATACCGGTGGCCCGAATAACCCTCGGAACCAACACGACTGGAGCGCGCTGTTGCACGACAACGTGTATTGCGACTTACTCGCGGACGCCATTGACGACTCCACAAAGGCTCGTCTTCGGGCGGTCGCCGCTAAGGGATCCGGGGCCTGGTTGCATGCGCTTCCAAACGCCCCCATGGGCACCCTTTTGAACGACGATCTTGCTATCGTGCGTCATGAGTGCTGGACGGCGTGGCAGTTTTAACGACACTTTTAGCCGAGCGCTCCAATCAGGCGGATTTCCCTGTATTCTAGAGCTCCAGGGCCTTTCCGCCGACGATGGCAAACGCCCGGACGGGGCGACTCTAACCACCTTCAGCCGGGGCAGGATGCTTATCTGGGACGCGACAGTTACCGACTCATCAGCACCTTTAATGGTCGGTGGCAGGGCGGCCTCAGCGGATTACGCTGGTAATCTAGCCGAGACAAGGAAGCTCGCAAAATACGCATCAATAGACTACCCACATGAGTTCCAACCACTAGCGTTCGAAACCTTGGGCGGCCCAGGCGACGCCACTCGCATGTTTCTCCACAGGATCGGTGAGCAACTGAACCTCGCAATCGGAGATAAGAGATCTGCAGCTCTGAGGCCTCGATCTCGACGTCCAACGCGGGAATGCGGCATCTGTTCGGGGCACGCTGTTGAACTGGTCCCAGTCCATTCTTCACGAGATGGAGTAATATTTCCTGCGCCAAGATAATTGTCGCTCTACTTACGTTCTTAATAAAAACTGAATTATATATATATATATATATAATGCTTTTGCCACTTTCCGATATTTGCACATGCGTATATTTGAACGAGATGTGACAGATTACCGACTTGTTAGGTATGTCAATAAAACCTGATTTACTGAGTAAAGAAGATGAGAAGAAAGAGCAAAGGAACCGCTGGGAGAATATCCTCACAGCAGTCAACATAAGGAGCCTCAAGGAGAGAACACAATGCAGCAGGGTCCTCGAGACGCACCATCGCCCCTCTCGCAACGCATTTATGAGACCTTCCAAGCAAAAAAAAAGAAATAAGAGAAGCTCTACGCAAGAATTACGTACACGTACACAAAGAAGGCACACAGGCCAGCAAGCGTGCCTACAGGCAAAAAAGTGGCCATTCGGGCACACAAACTGGTCCTACTGAAGAACACGAGAAGACGGGCTCGGGTGAGGCACCGTCAGGAATGTCCAGAGCACCTCCCGCGGTAAACCCGCGGTTGAGGATGACCAGGGGTCATGCACGGTCGCGGAACCCGACCAGAAACCCTAATACTCAGTTAAATCTCAACTGGTAGATGCAGAGTGGCGTACGACATCTTAGAAATAATAATGTGGGAACGGGTTATCCTATGTCGGAGTCCAACGTCATATTAGCCTGCTCTAATGTAGACTAAAAGGAAAACGGCGCAGCGGGAATAGCCGTATGATTTGATAGACCTCAATGGGTGCCAACCCATTTTTAAGCAAGCGCAATTAGAGAAGGTCGCACGTGGCTTACGTGCATGATAATATGTGTTATTCAGGTGCTATCAATCATGGAATTGCTTCACAGGGAACTTAAAACGATACCTGGGCGCCCTCGGTGGTACTCCGATCCTGGCAAATGCCTGCGGTGACTGGAGACTTTGACGCGGCATGCGTCGCGTAGGGAGATCGTAAATAAGTGACCACTCAAACCTCGCAGCTTGGCCGTAAGGTAGCCAGTGGTTTTAAAGTCGTCGTGAAAAACCCTCCGTATGATTCGGTGCTGGGGCTTTCGGGAATTCCTCCGGGTTTCAATACATTGGCCTAATGTAACTTGGCATTAAAAAAGTTCACCAGCAGGGAAACGACACTGAAGATGAATAGTCTTGGCGTAAGATACAAAAATCCCTCTTTGCCATAGTGACCGAATCCACAGTCCTCTACGCCACACCCGTTTTGGCCGACATGACACTGCGCCCGGCAGCGCGGCGTAGCCCTCCGCATGCCCCAGGAGTACCGCATAGTCTTAACCCCAGCGCGAAAGCAATTGGCTGCAAGCTCCCGTGGAACCTTCTTGCAGAGAAGAGGAGCAAAGGCGCCCGGGGACGTAAGCATAGAACCTGCCCGTGATGCACAATGGCCGCCTGAACCATGCAATCTTCCACCTGGAAATCTTTCACAGCACCGCCCAATGGGCCCTCATCCCACATCTCCAGCCTGATACAACTGCCCTCACGGGCAGCTCATGTGCCAAACCTTGCAGGTGCTGAGAGGGCACGGCCGCAGATCCACACATAGATGTCACGCGGATAGAGAAGGTAAATCACCTGTGTCTTCTGTGACGGAGGAAAGGGCAACAATGTACACAATACCGTCGTCATCTGCGCAGAGCTGGCTCGCGTTCAGGCAAGTGGGGTGGCCGAGTTCAGGGAAATGTTTGTCCAGAAGATCCTGCAATCAATGATGCAGACACGCGGTGAGCGGGATAAGGACAATAGGTACCTCACGGACACTTTGCGCAAGCAGAGGCGGCTCAAAGGCATGCGCGGACGGCTGTCGGTGGAGATGAGGACGCCCCGCAAGGGGCTACTGCGATCCAGCCCTCAGTAAACTGATTTGACACACCTCTCCATAATCGGAAGCCGTGGCTACAGAGGGTTCATGAATTGGCAGAGCATGAGGTTCTCCTCTCAGAGGCTCGAAATTCTACCCCACAACTTCAAACCTTTAGGGTGGATTGGAGAACTCACTAGAGAGTTAAGGTCAAGGAAAACTATCACTAGAGAGTTAAGGTCAAGGAGGCTGCTGTAATTTTGCCTGGGAAATGCGGCGCTCTTATGTAAAGATAAAAAACTAGGAGAGAGTTAAGGTGACGAAAAAGATTATGGAGACATGGTTCGATAGGGTTTCATATTTCGCGTGCATTTTCTAGTCAATTATTCTATGATCCCTATCTATGAAATATTCCTCCTGATGCGCTGTGCTCATTCGCCCACGAATTGAGACGCCGAATCGTATGATCTAGGGGCTCTGCAAAAGCTCACCTGAAATGCCTCATTGTTTGCTTTCATTTTAGTTGCGGATGTTTGTGACCCGTAATACATATTCTGGGTGCTGGTTCTTTGACATCTTCTCATTTGAAGCAACAACGTTAGGTTGGTTGCGCTGCACTACAAGTCTTGGCCGTATGGTAAAAACTGAGGCATGAGAAGCACTGTAGCACCGACATCATTTCGTCGACTCGGCACCAGGTTCTTCTCGTAAAACCCGCTGATGGTTTGTTTAGATTGTAAACGATGGCAAATTCCACCACACTATATGTAAGCCCTGTCAGGGCCGATATGACGCTGCAGACAGCTAAAACCCAGCACAAGCTCCGTTCGATTCAGAACACAGAATGGCCATGAGGTGCATTCCCAAAACCTGCTGGCGAGTGAGAACAGGGCACACGCAGGCTTCTGGAACGCAGCCAGCTTCTGGCTGCCTCGTGCTACTTGGCCGAAATACTCATTGGACATGGGCGGTTCCAGCCAAATGCGGTAACAATCGAGAAGACACAGTGGGATAAGTGCGTGTTCCTCTAACGGTCGGGAAAGACAGACGACGTGGAGCACCCCATTTTTGGCTACACAGCAAACGCTACTGAAGCGCGCCAGGTCTTCCGTCTAGCCAACGGTGAACGACGTTATATACATAACATAAGGAAAGTAGCGGCACACATGATAGAGTCGGAAAAGGAGTAGAGGGAAGGAAAGGCATCTCTGGATACCACCATGAGAGCCATGCTTAGAGGGAGAGTCATTTCTTAGAAGGGCCAACTCGAGGCGAGAGCCGACGGAACAAGGGGTTGGGTGAAAGAAGCAACTGGAGGAGCTCCTCGTCCCCTAAGCGAGCTGCAGCAGAGACTGGTCACGGCCTGCCTTGGGGCCTGAGTAGGAAAATGCGTTCAGAGAGGCAGGCCGACCTTGGGTAGAATCCCTTATTATCCGTTATTGTCTTAGGTGCCACAAATACAATCCATGGTTAGCCTAGCCACCTAGAGTTCTGAGTTGTCTGTCAGCCTGTAGCCTTCGCGGCGAACATCATTTGCTAGCGATTTGCTCGTTTGCAGACCGTGCAAAATTGCCACAATTATATCGTTCAACTTGTCGACTCGCTTTTTGTATAAATTTGTTCGACTACTGCATAATCAGTTACTATTTTGCTAAATGCTTTTTTTCTACGCTCGTGGCGCGAGGTCACTCAAAACTATGGAAGTTTTCTCTTCAGTTCAGAAGACCAACTCGCTACCACTACCGCCCGGGTTGCAATTGCCTTGTTTTGTTCCGTTGCAGAGCGCATCTGCAGCTCATAGTTGGCCGAGCGACAACGATGTCACCATCGACTCAACTCGATCCGGCTAACAACAAAGATAATAGTAACCCCACCGACCGTAGAGTCTTTGTGCGGTATGACACGGCAAACTCTTTGTCGGCCTTTTTCCTCTACACCGCGATCGGGTTTTTGATTCTCTACACGATCATACAGTGGGGAAGAGAAGGCCCATCCGGCTACAGTAAGTATCAAGCGGCTAGTCAGTTGTTCGCCAAATTATTCGGTAGTCACTCATACAGCGGGTGTCACCGAAGAATTCGTGAGAATGTCAGCATGTGATCTACTTCTGCAGACGTATGCCGTTGAGGCAACGCCCTGTTGCGTCACTGTTTTCGCTACTGTGCTGCGTGTGTTAATTCACGATAACCGTTTTGGCTATCCGTGACCGTGCAAACAACGAGGTATATGTTCTGACATATCACATATTAGGAGATTTTGAGTGTTTTCACACTGTTTTATACGGCGCTAAAAGCTTGGAGGTGACAATCAAGCCTGCAAGTCAGGTGACTCGTCACTTCAAGTAGGTCCATTTCCGCACGTAGGCGCAGAATCTGGTGCACGGTGCTGTCACTGCGTTGCGAAACATCTGTAGCTTCTAGCCTTGCCAACAGGATCTCAAGCTATGTGCTCTCTCACTCTCTGTAAAGCCAGTTTTCCGCATAGCTTAGGAGTTTTGCGACCAACACTAAACAGTTTCCAAAATCTACAATAGGTTTAAGTAGAGCCTTCAATGAGTCTTTCCCGGCTTATGCAGAGTGAAATACTGTGCGTTGTCCTCGGTCGGCTGCCACGAGACTCTAGAGTGTGCAATGAGATTTGCCAGACGTACGTATGAGATAATAAATGCCTGGCCACATAACGCACGGTTGATGCGCCTGCTTGTTAGGTGGAGCGTTCTGGTCATACGATGGCCATCGAGGACTGGATCCGTCCAAGTGGCGGAAGTTGATTCCGAGAACGATGTCTGATCCGCCAAACTTTTGCGGAGGCCGGAGCCAGTCGCCGGTCTGGATCA
>QVRM01001863.1:0-22500 GCA_003439945.1 Dermanyssus gallinae | reverse complement strand
GAACAGTTGGTAAGTAGTCCGCTATTATAAGAAAAAGGAACGCTATTCAACAGCAGTAGAAGCAAGAATTGGCCGCCTAGATCGTAAGACTTGCCGCGTTGGGACTCCTTTAGCATTTTTTTTGTTATGTCAACAAACCGACGCACGCCTAAAGCTTAAAGGGGGAGATAAGATGCTGTCATCTATCCAGAATTATGCCAAACCGTGATTGAAAATATCTGTACAAGATTGTAAACTAGTGTACCAGCAAAGCCGTCCCTGTATGCCTTCTTTATGAGTCATTAAAAAGTTCGGTAATTAATTTAAAAACAAGCAAATTAAGAATTTTCATCCCAAAACAAATCATAAGATATAGAGATATAGATAAATAGAGATATAGAGAGAAGAGAGATATAGATAGAGATAGATAGAGAGAGATAGAGAAGAGAGATAAGAGAGATATAGATAGAGAGAGATATATAGATATATAATATATATATATATATATCTATATATATATATATCTATATATATATATATATATATGCAAATCTTTAAAATTATATATATCCTGATAGTAAAAGAGCGCATCCAAATTATAAAAATATTATTTATCTTTCCAAAATGTTTTTGTTTCCTTCAAAATAGCTCCCGCCCGCTGTATTACACTTGTACCACCCTCTTACCCACTCTTCGAAACATTTTTTAAACGCGTCTTTTGAAATAAGAGTTAGGTTGGTTCTGCGATTTTTTTAATCTCCTTTGTAGTCTTGAAACAAAACATCGCACGGAGCCAGGTCCGGCGACAAAGAAGGCTGCAGAAATATTAAAACCGATTTCTCTATTAGATAATCCAAAACCAGTAATGATGTGCGCGACCGGTGCGTCGTCGTGATAGAGGATACAAGGGTTGCTTCCGCAGAGTGCAGGTCTCTTGCGCCAAATGTTTTTGCGCAAACTCTTTAAAATTGCGTGGTAGTATTCTTTATTGACTGTAAAACCAGGTGGCAAAAAATAGTGCAAGATAAATTCTATTACAATTATGTTTATTTCACTCAAATTGAGTATAATATACAGTTGAAAATGTTTATTTATTAATCTCTATATTTTTCACGCTTCCGACGAGGGAAGTAGTTTGGACGATTTTTGGTCCAGCGTTGTGCATTTCACTGCATGGAACTTGGCACACCTCTGCAGGCAGGTGCACAACTCGTACTCCTCGTGAAAGGCTGCGTTTGAACATACCAGGTAGTGATAACCATGCACTATGTACGTGGTGTATACGTGGCGAGTGCTACAATGCAGGACCAGACCAAAGATGCAAGGTATTGAAAACGTCCAAACCACCGACCTCCCGTCTGACCTGTTCAACTTGCTTCCCACTCCGAAATAAAACATTCGTACTGTACGCGGAATCTTCAACCTTAGTCGGATTGTTTCAGCAGCCGATGGACAGCCTGACATGAGACCATACATCAGCCCCGGAACATTCTTAAGCATGAAGAGCCTCACTGCTAAGAAAACAGACAGTCTTCGGACATACTTCCCCGTAAAGAGAGACAAGTGCCTTCCGTATTGCTTCGTTTATATGCACTGTGAACGTCGTTCCTGTATGATGAACTTGAAGGCCGAGATACTGGAAAGAATTAAAAAACTCCAATGATTGGCCGCAACAACGTATAACGTCTCTTGGCAGCCAATCGACCTCCACGCCTGAATTTCATGGTCTTCCTAGTGTTTATCTCAAGTCCGTTCGAGGCAAAGAACGCCTCTATCATAGAGGTAAAGAGGTGCGCTTGATGGCACCTAGGTCGCGATGAGCGACCACGATATCACCTGCATACATCACCACTACGGCTTTTTGGTACTCCTGTCGGACGTAACCGACAAGGTCGGCAAGTAGAAGTGTAAACGAGACGCAGCTTAGCGGGTCTCCTTGCGGAGTTTCCACATTTTGCTTAATCTCTAATACACCCTGCTCACCGTCTACCAACAAGGTGTCCTCCTCAAAGAAACATGCTATTACACTCAGGAGAGAGCCACCCACTCATGCTCGTTGGAATGCTTTAATCAGCAGACAGCGAGGGGCTTTGTCAAAGGCCTTGACGCAGTCAATAAAGACTGCATACAGATGACCTCTGGGTTGTGCCACAGCTCGCTCGATTTCTGACTGGAGAACGTGGATTGCATCACGGGTGCCTCGGCCTCTCCTAAAGCCGAATTGCTCCGGTGAAAGTGCCTCTTCAGCCACATGCTCAATCCGTCGAATAACCAACTTACAGAAAATCTTCTTCAATGTGCGTTCTGACGCCACTCCACGATAGAGAATTGGATCCTGCTTGTCATCACCATGGTTATTCTTGAACAGAGGAGGAAGCCTGGCAACATTTCAGACTTTAGATCCCGAAAGGCATATTCATGTTGTGCTGCTGCTCCAGCTTAAGGGGATGCTGTACGATTAGGCTCCTTTTGAGATTTTTGGCTCCTTAGAAATTGCTGAACCTTGTTTCTTTCACTTTTTTAAACAGTAGTCAAACAATAAACGCCGCCACCGATTAGCGTGAAATGTTGCCCTGTATGTAGTTCATAAATGACGCTTCTAAGTACAACAAACCAGAAGACCCTGGTTGTTTCGCTCCCATTTTTAAATTTAACGTACCGATATACCCTCAGTTGCATATATATATATATATATATATATATATGTGTGTCGACAAAATGGACAATTGAGTCTGACCGGTTTTGATGGCCCTAGTATGAGTCACGGGTTCGATTCACAATGCATGCCTACTCGCTTCTTCAAGGGTCTTTATAAATTTTCACAGATTTGTGTATGAAGCTGTTTAATATATATACATATTTTTTATGGGACCGTCTTTTCTGGACGGCAAATTTATTTAAGTTCAATAATTCTTCATTGAGCTCGAAGTTTCCATTATTACATACATTTAAACAGTTATAACTATTCAGGTAATTTTGCAGAAAATACTATCGCCCGTGTCTGCGAAATATATATATATATATATATAAATGCCTCGAATGTTCCCTGACCGGCCCAACCGCTTTGCAGGTTACAACGCGCTGTAGTACAAACTTTCAAGACTTTCTACAATCTCTGTTGACGACTTCGAAGAGGCAACTGCTCTTCCACTTTGATGTAACCAAGCTTCTACCTCAGACCAGTCAGAAGCCCATCGAAAGTAAAAGGTGACTAGTTGAATCGTTGTGGATGTTGTTGTTGCTATTGATATATCATGTTATCTTATAGTACTCTGCTAACGACTAGGGTGTTAAAGGTGCTAATATGCAGATGTTTACTGCAATAATTTTGACACGACTACTGTGGCTATATAGCTAGCTAATACTCGTAATAACACCAATATAGGTTGAGACCACTTCCACCATATCGTCTATCATGCGGCAATCCCGCACATTGCTTCGGTATGTCAATCAAGTCAAGTTGCTAAAAAACGCGACGAAATTAACCTAATCTTTTGATGCCGGCAGCAGCCAGTTCAGTACTTTTTTACTACTCGTTGAAGTACTTTTTTTTACCAAAATTGCCGTGGGCCGCCGGCCATCCGTAGAGTATCGAATGCCAGAGACATTGAGTTGTGCAAGCTATGACGTTCGGTCGTGTGCCTACTTTGTTCTGTCTGACGGGGGGGGGGGGACTCTCAATTGTGCGCGTGTGTTTTTCATGCACGCAAACTTGTTGGGAACCACCACGATCATCCTGCGGGTTCCCAAGTCTCATCGGGCTCAAGTCGTTTGCTTCGTACATTGGCTCGATGACGGTGCCTCCATGCAGCGAGAACGTCCGTTGGTACATACTGTATGAGCCGATCGAGATCTGCCTCAAACAGGTGAGGGCGTGTTTGTTGTGCTACCAGTATCTGTCTAGTCTAGATCCTGCCGCTGTCGTAATCGTTACCGGCGTTTCTGAAATAATAATAATAATAATATGACGTTTATTGATACTTAATTGTAGTTTCTTATTTTTGTTACAACTTCATATAGCCACAGGCTAGTGCGAAGCATATGTACAAGTTACAGTAAGATTGTATACATTATCACCGTAGTATCTCGTATTATTGCAATTATTTATCTATGTATTGTGCACATGTTTACATAGTTATGGTTTAATCAGACGCAAGTAAGGTTAGATAGTGCGTTCTCGCTGTGTGTTTGAATTGACTAAGCGATATAAGTGTCCTAATGTCACTAGGCAACTTGTTCCACAAGGTAGCACCTAAATTACAGAGTGCAAACCTTGATTGTGTACTTGTGGCCGAGGAGACAATGAGCAAGTGAGATGCCGAGCCTTGGGTGTTTTGGGTCCTTGCAGATTCGATAAGACCAACTAGGTTGGGATGATGACCAAAAATAATACGTTGAATTTCGACAACTATGGCAAACTTAATTAGGTATGGTAACGGGAGCACTGAGAGTTCTTTATATTGTTCTACTAATATTGAGACGCGATGTGGGAGATCTAAGACGAGGCGAAGTACTCTTTTCTGAAGCAGATGAAGCGGAGTTATATAAGGCGCATAAGAAAGACCGTACACCTCCAGACCATATGTTAGGTGGCTCTGCACATACGTGTGGTCCATTGCCGTGAGGCATTGGCAGGAAGGATTTTACGAGTGCGGTATATGGCGGCTACGTCACTGACCATTTTTTTCCTGACATGTTTTGCATGCGCCTGGAACGTCAGATGTTCGTCAAGAACAATACCCAGGAACTTCGTTTCAACTAGCATATCAAGCGTGCGGTCGCATGCAAACGCTTTAGGATTGATTGTAGTTTGGCCTCTTGGAGTTTTAAATTGAACAACTCCTGTTTTTGACCAATTAATGTAGACGCCGTTATTTCTAAACCATAGAGATAGCCTCTCAATATCCTCACGAATCATTGCCTCAACCCGTTGGGGAGAATCGCCCACGAATAGAGCCGTTGTGTAGTCAGCAAACAAAGTGTTTTTTTTTTTTTAGATTTTCCCGTAAGGCAATTGCCCGTGTACGGATTTTTCATGTCATGGCTAAGTTTACTCCACTCCGGCATTTACCTTGTCTAAATTGGAAACCATGCAAACTAATTTAAGAGTGGCCGGTCTGGGTCTCGAACCCGGTCCTCCCGAATGCAAGGCAAAGGCTTTGCCACTAAGCCACCTTGCTCGGTGGCTTAGTGGTACTAAGCCACCTTGCTTGGTGGTTAGTGGAGGTTAGTTTAGCATGATTTGGAATTGTAAAAATATCCTTAACAAAAATATTAAATAATAGCGGGCCACTGATGCTCCCTTGAGCCACTTCAATTGATATATTTTCTATACGGGAGAGGGATTGTCCCATTTGGACAACTTGGCGTCTTTCAGAAATGAATGAGCGCACCCACCTTATAAAATTTTCATTCGCCCTATAAGTGGAGAGAGGGACTTCTTTTTTAAAAGAATGTCTAGATCTACCGTATCAAAGGCCTTTCTAAGGTCGATAAATACCGCTGCTACCGTCTTCTTTAATTGTATTTGTTTCCGTACTTCTTCGACAAAGTCCATCACAGGCACAATCATCGACATCTTGGGTCGAAAGCCGAACTGCCTACTATGTAGGACGTTATGTCCTTCGACAAAATTTCTGAACTGTTCAATAATGCATGTTTCAAAGACTTTCGATATGGGCGCGGGGATGCTGACAGGTCTATAGTTGTCTCGGCACAGGCGATCCCCTCCTTTGAACAATGGAACCACACGGTATAACTTTAGGACACTGGAATATACTCCTGTTCTGGTGGAGAGATTGATAATATACTCAAGAAGCGATGCGAGTGCATCCGCAGACCTACGGAGAACTTGTGATGGAATTTGTTCGGGAGCGGTGGAGCATATTTTGACATTTTGTAGAAGGTGGTGATTCTGTGAACGTTGACTAGTTGCAGGGAGAATTGTTCGGCAGGCGTCGGAAGGTTATCCGGAATGGCGTATCTCGATGAGCACTCGCTGTCACGGGTGACACATGTCGCGTAGTAGTGGTTGAAGATGTTAGCTAGCGTAGTTCCATCAGTGACGAGTTCTCCGTTTACAAGTAGCTTCGTGCATTTTTTCTCCTGGACACCTCCAAGTACAGGTCGGATTGCCTCCCAAGTACCCCGCCGGCTGTTAATTCTGTCTGTAACAATCTTGCAGTTCGCTTTCATTCTACATTTGCGTGAGAGCCCTGTCACCCTGTTCCTGAGCACACGATAGGTTTTGCATTTGTTATCGTGTGTGGGGTCAGCTCTGTGTATTATGTACGCTCTTTCCTTCTCTTTAAGAGGAGCATATAATTCCGGTGTCACCCAATTTTTCCGAACTGCGTTCCTCGAGCTAGTATTCTTGATCTTAGTACTATTACGCTTTACCGCCGACATAACTCTTTCTCTAAACAATTCACCGTTCGATATGACGTACATGTACATAGTACATTACACTCCAGTAAATCCAAGAGACCTTGCGCGTCTGCCCTGTAATATATATATATATATATATATATATATATATATAGAAGCTGCAAATTCAATCATTATAAGGATCATAAAATCCAACACGGCGACACAGTTTATGATCGAATACATGAGCGGAGTAGCGCGTCTGATTATGTTAATTTCCATAAAACTACAAATGACTAGGGTGTTAAAGCTCGACATGCAGGCTTTAACTAATACTATTATTATTTATTTTTAAATAGTCTTAATAGTATAAAAATATAAATCATAATACTATTTATTATAATGTAACCTTAGTCGTTTTCTGCGGAGTGTAGGAATTGAAAAATGTTTGTTAAAGGGAATGAGGCGAGTTCTTGATATACATATTTATTTGTACGCTCCAAATGTTGACATATTTATACAAGCAATTATATATGAAGGGGCTTGACGTGTTTATTGACAGACAAGCAATTATATGGACGACTACTAGTAAAACGTGGTGTTATGGCTTTGTCCGTGCTTGTTCCGATATACCTGATCGTGCAGTTTTCGACGCTTGTTGAACACTGGGAGTGGCTTAAAAGTATGTCATCGAACGGGGAGCCAAATGTGATTGTGGGAGACAATTTGCGCCCACTTCAGCCTCTAAACGATCGACACGTAGTCAAATCCGTCAACTAGACACACACAAGTAGACAACACGCCAGTGGACGCCGGGTCACACAGGCATGTTAGAAACCGCACTGGTGGTCGGCCAGTGAGGCGATGAGTGTGTGTGTGCAGCCGACCATGGAATATACCTCGACCAGGCCTCGTATGTTGCGACACATCCCTTCGTCCGGCCGAACGGAAAATGATCTTCGACTTCAATTCGGCGGACACGTGCGAAGTGTTTCGCTGTCAACCTTCACTTCGCGATTGCATCATGCGTAATATATATATATATATATATATACATAAAACGTAGCGACTTAGCACAAGCTGACACACGTCGCTTCAGTAATTCTTACTAAATAAAGCGTGACGAATTATGCAAATGTTCAATAACTGTATAACCAGGAATACATACACGCGTATTTTCTAAAAAAATTGTTGGTGGACTAACTTTGGACATTGTTGTGTTGAGGGTAATAGTCAGTCCACCGTAATACAACGTAATCATTATACAAATAGTAATACTAATCGACAAGATGAATTCGCATACTTTGCCAACCACTTTGCGCGTGTTTACTTAGAAAGTACTTTAGCGATTAACTTTTTGCAGACAAGGCAAACCTCAAGCGCATAGCAATTCTATCGATGTGCTCCACATCAACCGGTCTGTCATCTTCATCACTACCACATTATTTACAAGCTGTTATACTACTCTACATGTGCGAAACCCAAATACGATCATGTCCGTGGTGTGAGCTTTCCAATTGTCATTTAACAGAACTAATGAAAATGCTACTTGAAACGTCAGCAGTCTAAACCAATGGAGAGGCGTCTGATTGCTTGCAGCATAGCATCCGTATAGCATTCGTAAGAAAGCCCGCGACGTCGAAAATTGTTGTCTCGTGTCGCAGTTTGCGTTATATTCTTTAAAAAAAATCTCTCACTGTGTATGCCAACCTAAGGTGTAGTAGTGCTTTTGATTTCGTTTAACATAAGTTTTTATCCCCAATAGGTTTTTTTCTAACTCTAACCGTAGTTACTCGAGTTACGAAGTTACTCGGGGCTACACCCGAACTCAATATTTATGTTACTAAGAAACATAAGCGAAGCAAATTTATTTCCGTGTCGTCGGATAGTGGTGAAACAAGATATATCGCTGGGAAATAGTTTGACTTTGTTTTATGTCCTGCCTAAAAAGATATCGAAAAAAACTGTCGTTAACGACATATTTCTATGAAGTATCCTATTAAGGTTACTCTCAGCAACAACAACCAGTTAGCAAACAAGTTAAACTATGTACACCCGAGTGGACTGTGAACAACAAACAAAAGTCATATAAAAAAAATATATATATATAAAAAATGTAGATATAAAAAATAAATAAAAAAAATATATATATATAAAATACATATAAAAAAAATGTTTTTTAGTTTTATTTGACTACTATTTCTACTGCACACTCTTGTACTGTATATTTCGGTGACTCCCTCATAATCTCCACTATGATCGGCTACGGAAATAACAACAGAGTTGGCCCAACACTTCGGAAATCTCCTTCCCTTGCACCTGTCAGCAGATATCCATAACAAGCACTTTCTATGTTAGCACCATTATCGAGCTCTATTGAGCTTTATCGTATTAGAAGCACTCTAACGGTAATCCTGCGGCTGAAAGGTAATAGACAAACATGTCGCAGGTCAAGTGTTGATATTCGGACTTTTTTGCAATATGAAAAGCACTTGCGATATCGTCCTGCACGTGACATTCGCCACGTCTATACAAGAAACGTAGCTAATGACTATCATCACACGATTTGTTGGAATGCGATCTTTCACGAAGAAAAGTCCAAAGAGTGCGCCTGCTGATCGTGACTCTCTCAAGCACGCAGGAAGTATCATGCGTCTGCCTGCCGGACCCTTACGACGAGATCACTGCGCTGCCTCTCTCGAATAACATGCCGCGAGCACCTGACCTTTTTAAGTATCAATGTTTTATGCATGCCCAATATGAGTGAAATAAATGTGATGATGCACTCTTATATAACTAAAAAATAATAGAAGAAAAGAACATTTGTGATATAAAATTGTATATTATATAAGTTGGGAACAAAGTTACTACGATCACCGGTGCTCAATGTATGGATATATCGCAAGGCCGAGCAAGGTAGGTGGCTTAGTTGAAAAGCTATTGTCTTGCATTCGGGAGGTCGTAGGTTCAATACATAGACCGGCCACCTATAAGTTGGTTTTCATGGATTCCAAGAATTGGTGAATGCCGGAGCGTATTATAATCGGCCACGATTGAAAAAAAACAAGGAGCACAGATGTCTAAATAAAAAGAGATGGTGCATTACCATCCACCTCTTTCTTACTATATATATATATATATATATATATACAGTCCGAGTTGGTTCAACACGTTTTCGGGGTATGAATGTGCATAGGTTCCTCTCTTTCATCATAGTGTCGTAGTAGAATAGTATGAAGTTGTTGCTCCAATTATGTGCGTATGGAATCATCGCTCCTCTAGTGTAGGTACGCGTAGAGTTTTCATCGGTAGTTAAAAACATATTCCTAAGATAAAACAACGATGTTTAATATATGTCGAGTTTTTCATTAGCTTGTGTCAGGGTTGGTTCAGAATGTGCCCAGCCATGGTTAAACGCAAGTGGAAGTGCTTCCTCCTTAAATTCTAATGACATGGACACGGTACACGTTCGAGACCTGCGTTTCGACGGCCGCCGAGGAATTCGTCTTGCCGGAGGTAAACGGATAGTAGACACAAATCCGATGCAACTCTCAACATGTCTGATTAATGCTAAATCATATTTATTGTTACCGTTAGCGCTGAAAGAGTGTCTCGAAGGAAGACTGCGCATCTAGTGATGCTTGAATCTCAGACCAATTTGCTTTGTTACTAACCTACCTAAAGGCCTGTGAGAGAGTTGCCTGTTGCGTAGTGCAAAGTGTACGCAGCTATCGGTTCGCCTTCGCTCATCGCTTTCATCCCTCCAGTTCATCATAACTACTGCAGAAGATCTGAAGGTGTGATGGCGCCCTATTTCGTTTTACACAACAGTGTACTTTGTTATATTAGAAGGTTTACAGAAAACGAATTAGAGCATTCAAGTAGATGATATGTTGTGCACTGACGAGCGCAACGTTAACAAGTATATAATGTGTCAGCTTCATATGGTGGCTATGATACAAGGCCACCATGAAGCTGACATGGTGCCTTGTATAGGAACAAAGAGTAAGATGACGATTTGCCATATGAGGTTTCTTCTACACCATAAAGAAGCCTGCTAATTCTGAATGTGCTGTTAAATTGCTGTGCTGTAAAAATTAAAAATGTAAGGCAGGTTAAAGCCTTGCTGCAAAGTCTCTATGAAGAAAGATGTTCCAGCCGCCAGGTAGACAAGTCGGTTGCGGCTTGCTCTGTGGACACCCAGGGCACATTTTATGAATGCAGCTTTGAGTCTATCGAGATCAGCAAAATTTGCTGGGCTGAACTACTGTCATATCACTTGTATCTCATACCTAGCTGTGGGGTCTGTTTTTATATCAAATAGCTGCTTGTAACGACAACTACACTGGTATCCGAATACTGTGAAATGCCATAAGATCCTTACGGATTCTTTCTTTGACATGACGCGTAAAACACAACCTAGTGGTTGTTAATTCGACGCCGAAGTAGGCGAAGTTTTTACAAACTCGTCGGGGTTTCCCTGACGATGAAGCGGTTGTCTCAACCTTCCGCCTTCCCTAAATTTAATAGCCTTCGTTTCATCCACATTTATAACCAGGCCATTAGCATTCACATACTTTTGCAGAGTTGCAAGCGCCTGCTGAGTGTGAAAACGGCTTCTGGAAAACGGAACAAAATCGTCGGCATAGAGCAACGCCTTGATGAACTTGTGTCGTTTAGTGAGCATTGATGACAAATCCGAAACCAGAACAGAGAATAGGAGGGGACTGAAATTGTCCCTCTGAGCTACCTCTGTTGTTTGAACCAAAGGTTCGTGCTCAGACACTCCGTCATCGAGGACAGTTGTGCCCTGTTGACGGATTGAGGCAATTAGCTGAAGAATGTGAACGGTACTCTGAGATATGCCAGCTTAGCCACGATCAGTTTCCGCGCCGCTGTGCCAAAGGCAGACTTAAAGTCTACAAAAACGGCGTAGAGGGGTAACTGTTTTTGAGAGATATTCGACCGAATCTCGCAGAGAAACGCGGAGCAAGCAGCCATCGTCGACTTTCCTCTTCTAAATCCATGCTGCTCTTCCCGTAAGTCATTCACGTTGTCGAGAAACGCCTCCAGTCTCTTGGTCAATATACTAGCTAAGAGCTGGTACACAACACTTTTCTTCGCAATACCACGCCAAGATGACGGGGAGAGCGGATGACCGTTCCCTTTCGGAATGACACTCAAAATAATTTCCTTCCATGACAAGGCCAATGATGCATATTCTTGTATCTTCTTGAATCGTTATTCTGTCATCTTTAGTTATCTCAGCCAAGATACCCTCTCTGGCTTGCATAGTCAACTCATCCCACACAGATATAAATTTAGGTGCAGATTGTTGATCAACAACTTACATAACTGAAGTTTGTGGCTTGACACCTCTCCGGATGTGCAAACATTTGTGGGACCACAGGGTAGATCAACAATCTACATGTTTGCAACAAACATGGAAGATACCTGTGTGACGTATCAACGGTGTGTTGTCGCAACTGACAGCTTTCGGAGCTAAATCGAATCTTTCGGTTAGACACAGTGCGTAGCTGCCAGCGCTAAACATTGATCGTCTTGTTCTATGTTCCCGAGAAATTTTGCCGCCTTTAAAAGCCGCTGATGAGTACGCCAGTCGAATCGTTTCAGTCATACGCCGAAACGTCTGCGAAAAACGATCCAGGCGCAGCGTCTCTTGGATGGACACAGAGCTGCGTACGTTTTTTGTATTATGTTGTTCAAGCGTATATTCTGTCTCCCGATTACAAGGTGTTATGTTGCCGCTGTATCAATGGCTCAACAGGGCGTACAAACAGATGATCAGATCAGCCAAATGATCCGATCAGCCAAAAGGTGCTATTCTCTGAATGAAGAAAACCTTCTCATTCTGAAAGCCATAAGACAACCGTATAAATTGATTCAAAGCGAATCCCGGACGGTGAGCACAGTGGTGGCGCTTCTACCCGCCGGAACGGTTCTCGTGGATCTGAAGGCGGAAGAGCGCGGCCGCCTATGGGAAGACCCTGCGCTCAAGAATGAAGAAGAGCGGCAACGGAGCATCGCCCTATGGCAGGAAGAGTGGGACGGCCTGAGGGTGGGAGGGTGCTCCAGGCGCCAGTCTACGGAAGCTCATACCAAACATCAAAGACTAGGTAAATCCGCCCGGGGGAGATGTAACTTTCCACGCCACACAAGTCGTGACGGGACACGGGAACTTTCAGTTCGATCTGTTCAGGATCGGGAAAGCTCCCAGCCCCACGTGCGTCCACTACGGCGATGGGCTCGAGGACACCCCAGAACACCCGATTCTGAGGTGTCCAGCATGGGCGGAGCAGCGTGCTTCCGCCAGGTTTTTACCATCGTATACGCTGAGAGCAGTCCTGCCCAGCATCTGCAAGCTAATGTAGGAGTCTTTGCCCCAGTGGCTAGACGCGACGAAATGTTTTAAGAACATTCTCATGGCAAAAACTACAGCAAATAACCGCCGCATCCCTCAGACCTCCGGGAAAGAAGCTGGCCATAAGTAGACTTACACCGCCCCCGATTGTTTGAAGTACTTGTTGGGAGGATGGAGAGATGACTGGTTTTTAGCGGGTTGGAGCTCCACACTACCGGCCCACACTTGCAGTCGTGTTTCCGGCAGTGTTGTCCGCGTGTGCAGACCGCATTTTCCAGTTACTCCTCTACAAGAAAAAAAAGTACCATCCCAAAGAACGTTCCTAATTGTATATCTTGTGTTCACAATTCCATTGCGCCTACTGCGGGCCCAGGGCTTTTCTACGCCAGCTAGCCAGTGACGAAAGACGGTTGCTCTCTAGAAAAGAGTTCATTATGTGATATGGTTCAGGTGTGACACCCAATGTGCAACGTGCGATGGAACGCGACTACGAAACCACAGCATATGACGTCGCGTTTCCCATACGTTCAAGACACCAATGACAACAAAGCCAGATATGATATTATATGCATATATGCGTAAAAACAAAACGCTCACAAGCGAATAGAAGAAGAACAAATGCATACATTTGCAATATATAGTTGGATCTACATTGCGGTAGCTGCGAGGGTTACGAGTACATATATGCGCATGCACTGAGCCGATTACGTCATTCCGAGCTACTATCTGTCTGTCATTGTACGTGTATTGAGTGAGCAGAAATTAGTTCACTGTTCGAGCACTTCTAGAATCAGAGTTGTCATAAACCGCCCTCTCTCATCAAACCCTAAAGCGAGCCCGAGAGAGGCCGATTCAAATCGAGCGCCGAAAAAGTGAGAAAATAAGTGTGCAGACGCCGCAGCTACAGCAGCAGCAGACGACCGCTCACACCAATTCACAATAGTTCCAACAGCCGGCTCGTGTATAAAATTGAAATTGAATTACTTCGATAGCTCAGTAGTGGCATCGTACTGATAACATCAAACGGGCAATGCTTTGTTGATATTGTTTAGAATTGAATCGAAACTCGCGGCTGCTACCGCTTGCTAATACTGACAACAACGTTGACTTTTGACAACGAGCATAACAACAACAACAATATAATACATTTGTTCACTGGGTTCACACATCTCTTTACACCCCTTTATAAGTTAAATAAATATACGCTTACCGTTTTTAATAATAGTAGTACGTCAATCATTCACAAGAGCAAGAATATCAGCATCAGTGATTCTCACACTCGCCGGTTGGCTCTTGTGAGCACGAATGTCAACAAACACGGCACATTATCATAAGATAGGCATGGATGGATGGATGCATAGCAATAATCACAACAACAATAATAATAATAACAGTAAGAAGATGTCTGCGTCGTGTGCATGTCGGCGCAAATTCGAACACTTTTTGTCGCCGCAAATTGAAGAGACGAGCGGGCAGGCGGCGGGCTTGTGTAATTCGTAGAATCGTAGTAAGTGTTGTTACAACTGCCAGATATCGTGTACTTGTTTGTTTATTCATTCACTCACTCAGTGACTCACTTCTGACAAACCTCAAAGCTTTACAACACGGACGTACAATACACTGCAGAGTGGAGTTGTGTGCTGCAGCTAGCATTAATTGTTGCTATCGTTGCTGTTGCTGCTGCTCTTCTGGATCTTCACGCTTCACTTTTCAGAACTTTAAGCAGTTCAGTTGTTCAACAATTTGAGCGGTGGTGAATTTGAAGCCGCGAACTCGCACACAATGGCCTCCTGCTTGGCGTCGGCGACGCCAAATGCTGGCGCCTGTCGTAACGCCGGCGGAGACGGTGCAGGCGCGAGTTTCAGGACAGCATTGACTTCGACCTCGACGTCGTCGTCATCATCGTCATCGTCCACATGGACCTTTCAGGAATCGCCGTTCCTGCAGAAGCTTGGCAAAGGCGTGCCGCACGCGACACCACGCCAGCTTCTGGCCTACTGCAACGGCCTGCTGTTGGCGTGGAGCGAGTCGAATCGATCTCTGTACGCCGTCGAAGCAACCGAAGCGTCGAACAGCCACCACAACGAATGCTACGTAAGTGAGAGACATAGATGTGAGATATCGGGTCTAGGTATAGGTCGTAGTTGTCTGAGGTTGGACGGGTGTTTGCGTGAGTGTTTATGTGACACAGAGAGAGAGAGATATGATGGTCGCGCATCAACACATCTCTTCTCACCTGTTCTGTATACATAGGGGCTACAAAAAAGTTTTTTCGGTTTTGTCCATAAAGAATCATTATAAAATTCGAAAAAAAAAAATTGTAGACCCAATATATTTATGTATATATATATATATATATATATATATATATGCAGGTGCCGCAACTTCCGTGGCAAAGAAAGCGGAAACTAAAGGAAGAGGTCCTGCCATTGCACTTCAGCAGAGCTGAGACCTGCCAATCTCTCTGGAACCGAGGACAGATGGGACATGTCATTTTGTCTGTCTCGTCTGTATGCTTAAAAGGCCAGCTAATTATTTTGTTGATTGTCTAGTTACGATTTCGACTCCTCATCGCCTTGTACTTCTTTTCAATTATCAGTTTCGAATACGAATGTGTTACGGCGCGCAACAGGACCCCAGGGGGAGGAAATGTCAATCACTACCTTGTTTCCTATTTCTCTCACTGCTACTCGTATGGCCTTGGCATTGCACATAATTTTATCGGCGGGACAAGAAAATGGCGGGGCGTGTTGTTAAGAGGGTTTCTCATATGTCGTGTCATCATATATGTAGTATCTCATATGTCGCAACTTCTAGGTTCAATCCCGATACGTAGCAACTGTAACGTTGGTAGGTCTCCCTAATGAAGATAATAAGAAGATCCATTACTATAATATATATATATATATATATATATACGGAGGATAACATAGTGATGACGCCTGGAGAGGGATTGGTACGCGGCTAAAGAAGGAGCTTTCTTCCTGTGGTACCTTCCGAGTACATGCGTACGACGACCCCGAGGACTACTAATTGCTCCCTTTCTATGAAGGCTATGAAGATTTGTTCAATACACACAACATTACAGTTGTGTTTCATACACACAACATTGAAGATATAACTTCATTCAGCACTGGAGTCTCGTCCAAAAAAGGGGCTGTAAAACCTATAAAACTAAACTGTTGATTTTGCTTTGGGCAGAGCGCAACAAAACAAGCTACAAGGGAAACTCGAGTTGTGCGTTTGCCCATACATACTAACTTACAGCTTGCGTGAGACATATTGTTTCGATTTTCTGCTCGTACTACACGCAGTCGCGCCAATGTGCAAATGTATTGATTAATATGATAATTATGATAACTGATGCGTTTTTGTTTATTGGTATGGCATATGTTATTCGACCGTTGACCAGGAGTTGATTCCCAGCCACAAAATCTCGTTCAGGGTGGATTTTCTCTTAGCTTCGTTGAGTGGATATCTTCTTGTCTGGGGTCCTGATGGCGCCGTTGTGGTTACGGTGCCGCACCATGACAGCCTAAGCGGCAACAGCAGCAACAACAACGATGGCAACGCAATTCGCTGCAAGTAAGTTTCATCATCGATGAACATCACCATGCGCGTTCACGGTATTCGAGCTTGAATACTGATTGTGAGAATGCTAGTTGTATTTATTGTCGCCTCAGTGCAGCATGTCGAATTTATGTTTCGAGCGTATCATAGGTGATAGATAATTCATCATGCACAGTACGCATACATTTTAATCAAGTACCTACTTACAAGCAAGCATATTACGTACACGCTATATTATGGTTTACCTTATCACCGCATGGGATAGGTACGTTTTTTTCCTTGGAATAGACATGAACTGGTAAAATGCATAAATGCACATCGAAAGTCATTGTTAAAGTCACGATAGTGTGAGACTCACAAACCCACTAAACTAAACCCAGTCGTTCTCGTTGACCCTTGACGGAGGTGGCCACAATACTGTCTTAATCAATAATTATAAGTATATTATATTAATCAATATTAATGAGTCTCAAGACCACTTGAATTTGCCGTACATGTTCCATCCAAATACGTATTTTTTAAGGATCAGAGATCATTGATTTTGTCCATTTCCCGTTCCACTTAGCTTAGGTATATTTTCTGTTGACTAGTAATCTCTCCATCCCGGGGCTGATTAAAGCTAGTTCTTTAGCAATCAGGTCCCAGGGAATCTGTCTAGAGAGTACTTGTATGGCTGCTGGGGACGTCGTGCAATTTGGCCATAGGTCATTGCGTCTTTTTGAAGAGACGCGTTGTAGCCCAGGTAGTCTTGCGCTCCCATATGGGGTGCCACATACATGATGACATCAACTACTGATGCTAGGAGTCAGTTTCTCTTCTCGTTTGCCGGAGAAATCTTTGCATTTCTGATGAAGCAGCTTTTGCTGCATATTGCTTGTTCTTGTGAGAGTCTTATCTAGGACACACCCAGATATTGAGCGGCGGCTTTGTCTGTCACTTGATGTTCTTCTAGGCATAAGTTTAGATTCTAGAAAGGGCGCGTTAAGCCGTTTAAAATAACTTCATTTTCTTTGGAGTCAATGCAAGGCCTAGTGTGTGCCGTATGGTCGGGTATTGTTAGATATTCGTCAAGGCTTTGGTCAGTACCAGATCGTCTGCGTAGGACTCCGTGAGTTATAGTCATAGGGTGGGTCCCAATAGGTGTTCCTGGGGCGCCCCGGCTGTGATGCCGGTGTTGGCTATTTTTTCAGTAATAGCTAGTGTGCTTGTGCAGTTCTTCAGCTTCTCGCCTATAAATGCTGCTTCCATATGTTGGAGTTTTTTTTGTTGACACACGTATAGATTTGAATTATGAACATTGGCATTACTCACGTGAGAACAGACTGGTCTCTTACTTCGTGTACCTAAATGTTTGATGGCTCTGTAATGTTTGGTGTAGAGCACGGAAAAGCGATCGACAGTATTGTATGTATCGCTGCAATTATTTTAGTTAGTATTGTGATGCTCATTCTAGTGTACTATCTCCTGGTCTGTTGTTCTTATAAAATACAAAGTTACATGGTTAAGGGTACTATGGCTTACTAGAGGGCTCGTTAACCATAAAATTTGTTGGGAAGTGGGACAGCATGGCCTCGATTTAAAGTCTGTTGGTCGCATAAGCTTGGTAATCCTCTTGTCTAAATGATTAGTTTTCTCTCAGGTTAACGAGGTCATAACAAGGTGTATAGATTGTCACTTACTGGTAAGTTAGTATTTTTCAAATGTATCATGCTCATTCATGATTTCAGTAATATTGTTACGACTAACACCGAGTTATGTCCCTTTCGCTTCTAGGAGCTGGCCGGTTGGAGAGTTGCTTCTCATGCAAGTGCCCAGCCTGGAAATTCTGGCGCTGCAGTGGCTTCCAGGGTCATCAACAGAAGTAGCGATGCTTACTAGCGATAACTGTCTTCGACGTTTTGACATATCCAAGAAAAATACGCGTGCTCTGACTACGGTTTGTTCAGTTTCCAAACAATATTTATATATATGCTCAAGAAGAGAGAAGTAATGATGTAATGTTAGCACTACAACAATAAGCACTTCTCGTTTGTTTAAGGGAAACAAATTGCCAGATGCTATGCTAATTATTATTTGCAAAACACTATATTTCAATAGTTAGTTTGGCCTATCTATTTGATGATACAAGCTTCTGGTCTTTGTAAAGTCTATATTTGATAAAAATCGGAAAACAGCGGTATTATCTCAGCACTATAAATAGTAGAACAACGGCCCTTGTTGGGATCAGCTTAGTTAGAGTGGTAACCACCTTTCCGCTTTTCGATCTCTACGATCTGCCTTTGTAAACAATTTAACTTATAGAAAAAATCAGACATTACTATATACTGTTAGCAAGTTTAAATTGCAATACAGTTCTAGGCATGGAGAGTAAAGCTGCAATCAAACAGAGAAGAAGGTGCATTATTCTGTGCATAGAGGACCCGCTGGAGCTAACTATCGTCGATTTGTATTGTATCTTGGGTGCACTGGTGATCTGTTTTCAGGTTCAAGTCCTACAGAGAGCAGCTTCGCTTTCGCGTATGAGCTTTTCAATGGCATCGGCAACAGGCTCCCAGATTGTAGACTTCGCCTTTGGCCGCTCCGCCGATGAAGTATTCTGTCTCACCAGCTCCGGTTTGGTTCACCGCATAAGTGGATTTCTGGCAAGCGCTGACCAGTGAGTATAATTCTAGTAAATCACTTCTCAAGCACTTAGCACAGGTATTTTGTACTTTATTGAATATTCTATGCTATTCTTATTCATAGGTAACTTTAATCTCATTAAATCTTATGCTTAAATCACAATGGGCACCACCAACACAATCGGATACAACGACATTCGTGCAGCATATGCAGGCAAAGTCATTTTTTTAAACCAGCTCGTAAACCGAAACTGGTTACGTGTTTGCCGATTAGAGCAGCGAAGAGCGTGCCCCATTATACCACTTCTCGTGGTGATTACTTACTCTCTGTCTTTGCTTCGAAATGTGTAGCTCCGCACCTCGGGTGTCGGAGCGGCCCTTGATGATGTTGCCAGACCATGAGGATAACTTTGGTTCGGACGGCTTCGCCATATTGTCGCTCGACTACGCGGACTCGGCTTGCACAGTATTAGTGCTTGGCGGCTCGGACGGGTTTGTTTACCACTGTGTTGTTCTCCCTACGGCCAACGGTGACGACGACCCTCAGATTTATGTCGTTGAACAGGTAGGACTACGTAATAGCATTAATAATTTTACCTAACCTGGGTGTTAATAAACCATAATTATTAAGGTTTAATAATAATAATAAGGTGATTGATTATATTGTCCCATCTCTCTACTGCATCACTACTACTCTTCGTAATCTTATTTGTCTTCCTTGTTTCGGTCATGGCCCATGATTGTCTACTCCTGGGACTTATGTTATCTGAATTATAATTCTGGTTTATTCACCATAAATTGGTAGTGTAGGCACCTGTAATCGTATACTGGCCGTGATCGTATAGTGGTAAGTATCTTGCGTTGTGTTATCTGAATTGGAAACCAATATGATAATGGTTAGTTCTGGATTTGTGCTCGCTAGCTCCCGAATGCAAGGCAGTAGTTTTGCCACTAAGCAATTTTACACGCTTTTTCAGTGACCACTTTAAAGCCTTTAAATGCCTTCCGTTTGGGAGGCCTGGGTTCGAGATCCAGACCGGCCACTCTTAAATTGGTTTTTATGGTACCCAATATAGACAAGGTGAATGACGGGGTGGACTAATAATCGACCATGACGCGAAAAACCGTACATGCGCATTATCCTTACAGAACAACTAAAAAAACAACTCAGTGGCAATTTTTGTTGTCAAAATATATTGTGCATCATGGAGAGATATATTAATTTTAGGTCTTTATGGTAATGACCACCATGTTTATAGATAGATCATTGGTTACTATAGTCAATGCTTCTTCTCGAATGTTTGCTTGATCTGTATCCATTGTGCTCGATACAGGTAAAATTGAGTTTAACGTTGCTAAATTCAGCGGATTCCTCCGACGATATTCGGTCTCCGGTCATCCTCCAGCGCGACCCCTCACTAGCCAACCGCTACTTTATTCACCACGATTCAGGCGTACACGTGGTCATATTATCGTTCGCCGAACGGCTGTTGAAGTTCATCCAGCAAGACGGTACGTGGAGACGAGGGCGGTAAGACGAAGGTAGTGCGCCAACCTATGACCTCTCGTCGGCTCCGCTTTTTATTGCCCATGACCGCAGACGTTAGCTAACGCGAAAGAGGGCTGCTAGTAATAGCTAGTTTAAGCTTCTATATGGTTGTGTATCCTTCGATGCAAACCCAACCAATGTACCTAGCATTTGCTCTCAGTACTGGCAATAGCTTTCGTTGGCCACTGGATATGAACGCATATGCTGTCTGTGCTGCGCCATATATATGAGGCTTGCCGTTAATTTTGTGCCTTATTTGTTGAACATTTATGTATATGACGATTTTAGAGGCGGACGTCTCGACTTTGGTGCTTGATTCCGAGGATGGCGGTTGTAACAGCGGACCTCCTGGAGGCTCCGGCTCTCTCGTTGAGCAAGTCGTATGCACCCGAGCCAACGACGTAGTGGCCCTCGACGCTCCTCCGGGTGTTTGTGTAATGCCTGGGCTGCCCTCACCGTGGCTTGCGGTACTTACGGCAGAACCGAAGATAATCCACATTCCACTCAACAGGTTGGTCCGCCGTATAAATATGTACATCTATATATTTATACACATATGTCATGTTCAACTATCCATAAATCGCTTTTACATTTGTCTTCTGGGCTCATATGTGAAAAATACCTTCATTCTACCTAACTTGACCTTTCTAGAAACCAGAGTATGCTTCAGCAGACCGACAGCAGCTTATTTAGTACCTCTATAGGGGATATTTTTGTTGAATACACATAAAACAATTATGTTTTTATTCTATGTGTCCCTATCACGAGCTATGGATGCCTTATACTCCTTATTTTGGTTGCTTATATATTTCCTGGTCGCGAGTTTTACCACGCTGTTATACTGCGTACCATATGCATTAATGAGACCAATTTGTACCTGGTATTTTAAATTCACGGAAAGCCAAACTTTTAGAAAAGAGCAACTTCTATGCAACTGTAAAATGCCTTACGTCGATACGTCCCGACACAGACAGAGAACTTTAAGAAGTTGCGACACGCATACTGATGACCCTAGCTGCGTAACAACATATTTACAACAACCATACACCTTAGTCGTGCCAACTACGCCATCAAGTTGAGCCGCGGGAGTACTATGCGACATAGTACCCTATCGCATTTCAGTTGACATCGCGTATGTATATTACACATCCCTCGTGAGGCTTGTGGAAACTATCGATCTAACATAAAGCGCGGTGAAAGCAGTTTACTACAGACGCCGTTACAGATGCTTATCTTTACCCCTGCTCTCCGCCAAATATAATCTGTCATTCCCTTAAGTTCGGTACTCGGATCTGTATTTGGTTTTGCATTAGCCAAGTTAGGTAGATCATGTTTCTCTTGCCCATAAGTTGGATACCTTACACTGGAGAACTGGCTGAAAGGTCGCCATTTCGAAACTGTGATTTCTGACTTTCTTGCCATTGCTCAGGTATCGCTTTTCGACACGGACATTTCGGCATAGTCTGCTGGTCGAGGAGCCTCCGAGTGAGCGGCCCGCCCTGGAGCTAGTCCCAATGGATTTTGAGAGGAAATCAGGTGTGATCCTTACCGGATCTAGGATGCCGTTACTCGCACAGACAAAAAAGGTACGCAAATTTCTAAAGTTTTGACTGAATTAGTTTGACTGGATAAAAAATTACGTATTACCGAGCAAGATGGCTTAGTGGCAAAAGCCTTTGCCTTGCCTGGGTTCGAGACCCAGACCGGCCATTTCTAAACTGGTTTTCATGGTTCCCAACTTAAACAAGGTGAATGATCGAAAAAAAACGGGAAGCACAGATGTCTCAATAAAAGAGATGGTGCATTACTATCCAACCCCCCATAAAGTTTAAAAAAATGTCCCCTATTTCTTCGTGTGCCTTTAATAATAATTTAATATTTATTAGTCCGGGTGTTTGACTGGATAAATATACCTCCCATTCGGGGTGCGTTTCTATAATAATTTAATAATAATTAGGTGCACGAGGTGCTCTGGACAGTGCGATAGATACCACGCCGCAGCATGTCCTGCCGTTCAGTCAACAGCTGAGCTA
>QVRM01001862.1:0-36679 GCA_003439945.1 Dermanyssus gallinae | reverse complement strand
TTTTGCGTCCTTATTGATTGCCGATCGTTAGCCGCTGCAGTGAAGCGACTGAGCAGAACATTATTCACACGAAATCGTTATAAATAGAGCACTAGCTACACTGTTCGACTGACTGCACCGTAAAAGCCTTCGTGAAGGTTCAGTTGTGGTGTTCGAATGTTCGATAGAAACAAGCCAGCACAACACCGTGAACTGCTAACTTCGACGGACCTCTGAATAACCGCAGAGCAATAATTTCCTCCGCGGTTCAAAACTACAGTCTAGCTTGGTAGCTTGCTATCAACGTATTTGCAGACTTAGAACTTTATTAGATTCTTAGATAGATTATTATTTAGAATGTATGTGACTAAAAAGGAGAAGAGAGTGTGCAAAAAGCGCTGCATGTTTCTTTTGGGCACGCGAATCCCGACAATCCGCGTTCCGTCGATTAAGAGACAATGGCAGCGGCGCAGATCCTTGAACGCGCTAACTAGAACCTTCTACCGCGCAAGCGCTTCGATCCCCGCGCCTGCACATTTATATTGATGGGGTCCGTCCTTACGAAGCAATGCGAAAAGCAATTCCGTGGACGTTAAATGTTGGCTGAGAGTCAGCCCCAAAAATATCTACTCCGCCAAACTTGTAGAACTACACGACCAACGATATAACGTCTATTATACGGAAATCATGTTGATAGACACTTAATCATCGTTCAAAAAGGAATGCGCCTGACGATAGACAAACTGCGCATATCACATCTAACGTATGCATAAAAACACATTAGGCAGTGTGCCAAACATATCTATATATATATATATATATATATATATATATATATATAATCATGGTTCGTCGATGTGCCTAACAAAAGGGTATATTTTTGAAGTCGAATTTAGCGATGTATTCATATAGGTTTCACATTAGCTGACGCAAGGCTCAAGCCTGTGGTCTATTAGAAAGCTACACGTCGCTAATTGGGCTTCGAAGATATTGCAACGTGATGCCGATTTGTGTAAAAACGTATTATATTTTTTTTTCCGACGAACCCATTTATATCTAAATGAAAAAGTGAATGCTCAAAACAGTCACATGCGGGCACCCGAAAACCCTAACGTGACTCACGAGAGCCGTTACATTGACAGTTTGGTGCGGCATCTGGTCCAGAGGAAGCAATGAGCTCATATTTTCACTGCGCGTGAACGGGGAGCGTCATTGCAACATGATCCTTATTGTCCTAGGCCGAATTTGGACGGAATCGATGCGAGTGAACTTTGGTTCCAACAAGCTGGTGCCGCAAGCCACACAGCCGGCGAGACAATTGAGCTTTTAACGATGACGAAGTGTCCCGGACGGGTAATCTCGTGTAATGGGAACATTCACTGGCCTTCACAATCCTGCTCTTTATTACTAATATTTTTAGCACACTATATATGTTTGTGAATAAAATATATACATCCTTCTCACACTTTCCCTTTGGCCTTTGTACGTTTGCAGGCATTACCTGTCGCTCCGCTTGCATTCTTAATAAAGTGCGATACTATATAAAAAATAATCCATACAATACGAGTATATACAATTGCTCACAGCCGACGCTTTGCAAGTCTGAAGGGGCTTCGCCACTCATGTTAGAAGATGTTTAATGAGTAAGGCCATATATAACATAAATGCAACATACTGGAGCTATATAACATAAACAAGTTGAACAAGCAGCCCCGGTGGAGGCTTGAGGACTTGGATATACACCATGCCTTGAAAATACTTACATCTCTGGTCGTGCATGTGACAATCGTTGTGGGCACACCAGATACTTAAGTCACGACTATGTTTTTGCTCACGTTGATTTTTAGTACAACATTCACGGGGAGTACACAGAGTGCATCTGTCGATCGTGCACTTATGCATGTGCCAAGCGTGTGCTACGCGCCTGCTTCTCCTTCGCTTTCGCAAATATTGCTGCACTGCCATTCTCTAAAGGCATACCAACAACAATACACTGATCAATTATTGCGATGTTATGTATACTCAGTAGGAGTAAAAATAATACAATGCGAGAATATGTCACAGCAATGTAACGTTGCCATGACCCAGTGGGCCATACCCTACGCAAAACAAGGCCATTTTCGTGCATTAAATTAGTATGGTGCAATCCACATTCCTGGGGCGAATGAAACGCTACCTTGTTGAATAGCTTTATTTAATACTAAAGAGGTGACGAATTATCGTAAATGTGGTAGTAATCACTGTTCTTAAGTTGATGCAATGCTTTAGTGTTACATTGTTAAAACATCTAGTCGGCAGATGGCAAGATTTTATGCAATGTTGTGTTAAGAGAAGCACGGCCAGCGCAGAAATTTATATTGACTTCTTTCTAAGTATATATATATATAATCAATTTTTTTCAAGTTTCAAACGTGGTTTATTCAACGGAACTGCATTTTGCAATGCTTAAGTTATCGGTTAAATAAAAATGGTTACAAAAGAAATCAAACACCGAGACAAAAGTCACACTCGACAAAATTTCAAAGAATGCTTTGAATAAGCTCAATTACACAATACATAAGCACAATAAGCATCATTACAAGGATTTCTATGCAGCGTTTGTTACAATGTACAGCAATAGGTGAGGCAACACGCGCTCACATATACGAGCAAGTGAATTGATACACTCATACAGCATCTATATAATACACAACGACGTCAGCTAGATTAAAAGCCATTTTCTTTACTTCACGAGTCAAGAGGTGCTGCGATGTGAGGCATCTAATATTTTTAGGAATCCAAGTCTAAGTTTCGGGCAGGCGGCATGCAAGTGAGTGTTGACTAGACGTCAACGATACTTGAGGGCAAAGTTGTTGCACGCCTAGCTGATGTCCGATTTGAGGTAGGAATTAGTGAAAACGCAATATCCTGTACAATACCTCGCGAAATTTGAAATGCTAGCAGAAGCCCGCAGCGTGTAAATTTTCCCCACCTTGAGTAGGTTATATCGAATGAATAAATCATGGACCGAATCTCTCCATCTCCTAGAAAAAATAGCTCTAAGTGCATCACCTTGAATTACTCTGACTCTCCGGAGAATTCCGTCATATCCACCACCCCCAGAGAAGGATACCATAGCATAGTACGGTAAGAACACGCCTTGTACACTAGAAGCAAGCCCTCTGTGGGGACCCCAATCAATTTCATTTTGCGCAGCGCCGATATCACAGCATATCACTTGGGTGCAATATATTCTATGTGGGGATGCCACTTCAGATTTTCCTGGAGAACGAGCCTCAGGCACCTGGCTGTCTGCGAGGAGCTCAATGTTTTGTAGCTCGAGTAGTTGGTTGTTAGACAATGCCTAATGCCTCGGTCATAAGCGAAAAACTAATTTTTTTATCAGCATTGACAACTAGACCAAAAGTATTAAAAATGCTTATTGTAATTATCAACATTTAAGAGGGACTGGTGCAAATGTGCATCAAAATTCGATTAATAACTCCGTAGATTAGCGTCGTGCCATTAGCAAAACTATAGTAGAACCAAGATTTAGCCCCTGAATTCTTAATAGGATAAAATTCAGAAGGATAAGAAACATAAAAGGCCCGATAACCAAACCTTGAGAGGTACCTATATCAACCTGTTTCCACGAGGATTCTATTTGCCGAGCTCGAACCACTTGCCTCCGTCCTGAAGATATAACCTAAACCAGGCAACAGCCGGGACGGAGCAGCCGAGCTGAGCGAGCACCTGGAACAGTAAGGAATGATCAAGACAATTAAAAGCAGCCGACACGTCAAGAAAGACCGCAAGACAAAATTTGTTTGTCTCCACCGAATCAGACACCCGCTGCCATAAGTGCGCCAGCGCTAGCTCAGTCGACCTTCCCCTGCGAAAGCCGAACTGGTTGGGTGATAGGAAATTAATCAACTCTAAGTCTGAACACACCAATTCTCAATGACCTTTGAGATATAGTCAACATCAGATATCGGCCTGTAAATTGCTGCGTGGTTTCGTTCACTCTTTTTTTCTTGAATAGAAAAATACCGCCGTATCCTTCAGCCGTGTTGGAAAGTTTTATCAAGTAAGGTTTGCAAATCCCTGTTTTTTTTTAGGTGCCCGACCGTATTATTACCTAACGTGGCAAAGTGACGGTTTAGCTCATCTGCAATTTGCTGTCCTCGCAGCGCGGATAGCATTGAGGTAGCAGCGACGGCTGTTTAAATAGGCGGTCTTTGTGTCCACCGAATTTATCTTACGATGTCTGCGGTACAACTTATTAACCTTGCGACGCAGCTGCCGTAAACCTGGAGAGAAGAAAACTGACACTCCTTACCCGAACTGTCAGAGTCAGGAAGGTCTACAAGGTAAATGACTTTTCGTATGTAAGAAGCAGGATTAGCTAGTATTAAAGCGTCAAATGTAGAGTTTACATCGACTGCATCATACACCGTTAACCACGAGACATCTTGTAGCGGCATAAGAACGTGTCAAAGTTAGCCTTTGTATACGTCTACGTGGGTTCAGATCCGACCTTGTCAACGGCTTAGTAGTCGCGGAGTTGTCGGAAAGACTTAGGAAAACCGGGTAATGGTCAGAAATGATCAAAGTTTCAAGAACCACAGGCTGGATGATAGTAAACTTCGAGCAATTTGAAACAGCTATGTGGCCTATACAATGTACCCGACGCGGGTCTGGTTATGCGATCCACTACAAGGGTGAAGTCTCTAACGGTGAGGAATGATGAATAATCGCTAGGTTGCGGAACCGAAACTAGATTAATATTTGCATCGCCCATAACAATGACAGGGGTGGAAACACAATTCGGCAACATCTCGTCTAGTGTATTTAGTAGGGTGTCTTTGCACGATACATAAATGGAATAAAACCCTACAATAAAACATTCAAGGCCTGTCCGCTTTTTTAAATGCACACGTACCACCTGGACATTACCGTCATGACTAGAAATTGAGCGAGAGGTTAAGATACTGCAGGTGGAACGCACGTGGATACCAACACTGCCGCCTAGTGTTCCCTGCCCACTGCTTGACGTGACTAGTTCGAAACCACCTATGAAATGAGATGCCTGATCACAGTGCTTTAGCCAAGTTTCACTAACTACTGCCGCATCAACATGGCCCCTTCTTCATCTAAAAGAATGACTTAATAACTTCAGTTGACCTGATTTTTTAGCCCTCCAGTGCCAGCATTTAAGTGGATTAGCGCCAAGCCAGTGTGATTTAGTCCAACGGTGTTCGAAAGTTGGCATGCCTTAATATTAGACGTGCTGTTTTGACTAATATAGTTTTACACAATGCATTTACAAGAATATATGAATGTACGAACACCAAGATGATATGAACCCAGTAAAAAAAATGCTAGGTTAGCATCGAGAGGGTTGACAACAACGGGGTGAGAACATTAATCAATTTTTAGACGCGTTTCCGCTTTTGGGGATACAACTTTAAAACCTTTGTAATGTGCTTCAAAGATGTGATCAGTGAGAGAGGCTTGCGAAGAGTATTCGCAGCAAACTTCTTTACGGTGCGAATCTGCTTCTTGGAAAAGGATGTTGGTCCCGGTAGATTTACGCGAACGTCAGGGGTAGTCGAAGTCTCCACGATCAGTGACCTCACTACGGCAGCATAAGTGCGTGGCGCAGACGTGGATGATCCAGGCGCAAAATTCGGGGCAGATGAGAAATTGGGTGCGGTAGCCGGCTGCGACGAGTCAACTACTTTAATTTGTGTTGCCTCAGGATGTTCTGATCTGACCTGTTGCAACAAGCGACACTCCATCAAGGCTTTGCGTTTCTCTATTTCGCATAGTCGGATAGGGCAGGACAGAGAAGACGACACATGGGGGCCTTTACAGTTTACACATCTTGCCTGGTGCTTGAAGTTTTGAGCCAGGTGACCAGCTTGTCCATATCTTTTGCATGTTACTTCGTTTCGGCAATATTTCGCAATGTGACCTAGCCTCGAGCACTTGTAACTGGGGAGACTGGCGTTCCAGCATGCATAATGACTTTATGATACCTGAAAGCAAGTAACACGTCAGTCGGTGGAACTCTATTAAACTGGAGCATGACCCTGTCAGTAGAGATTGACGTGACAGTGGATCCTGATCTCCTACTAATGTTCTCCCTTTTCGCTGAGACGACACCAACATCCTTGAGGACAGACAGAATATCTGCGTCAGTAAATTCTCTAGCAAATCCGTTTATTCTGGCGCGGTATGCATCCAAATCGCCGCATAGCCACCACCGGGATGTCGAAGAGCTTCGTTAACTGTGCTGCCGCGTTTGCTTCATCAATGTTGTTGAACCAGACATAAATGATGCCAGTCTTTCGACTCTAGTTGGCGTTGGGTAGAGTCTGTGCACCTCACTACACAATAGAAGTAGCCTAATAATAAACGGCTCGCCTTAGGAACACTCACTCCAGCAACAGATTTGACACCTCTTCGCGCAATAACTACACGAAAGAGGCCTTTAGGCTGACTGAATGACATAGACCGGATAGCGCGGATTTGGTCTTTCAGCTTTCAGGAGACGTTTGGTATGTGTTTTTGGAGACCACCACCTTCCAATCATCGTTCGCCGAATCTGTAATCTTCGGTCTCATGAGCACAGTCGGTTTCAGCATTGCAGTTTGTTATAACATAATTTTCTGCGGACGGCACATCTACAGAAACTTCATCCATGACTATCGATTTCAATGCAGATGACTCTGTTTCATTTCAACCAGCTGACTCTTTTTTCGATGCAGCGAAAAAAAGAGGCGTACACAATTCACCGGGTCTCAGCATTAGGCCCGATTGAGACAGACACGACAGAAGATTCGCCCCATGCCCAACACGACGCAAGGCAACCCACAAGTCACACGAAATCATCAATCTCAGACGGAGACCACCACATCCGATGCACTCCCGACGGAAGCCGGTAGCAGACACATATATATATATATATATATATATAAAGGTGTGTCCAAATGAAAAAGTACGAAACGACGATGGGGTATAATTGAAGTCTTTCTTTAAAAGTAACTACCAGAGGCCTAAACATAACGATCTGATTGTGTTCCGAGTTGAAGGATTCCATGGTCCCGGTATTCTTACTGCTGTGACAAGCGCCAGTCCTCCACTGAGTCTTCTGTTCGTCGTCCGAGATGAAGCGTCTTTCTTTGAAATGTTTCTTCAGCGGACCAAACTGATGGGATGTCGCGCTGGAGGGCTGACACATCCGGGCTAAGGGCTAATGCTCAACTGCTCCCACTTGAACTTGGCCAGTACACTTGTGTGACCCTGGAGACATGTGAACGCGCGTTATTATAGAGCAGAATAAGTCCCTCCGTGAGCAACCCAGGCAGTTTGCTCCTGACGGAATTGCGTAGGCAACGAAGTGTCTCGCAGTTGTATAACTTACTGTTAGTGTTTGTCTCATCTTGAGAAAACTGGAACAGTTGTTGCAGTGCCAGCCACATGCAGTGCCCCATACGCAGTTTCCCTTGCGAATCGCTAAGCTTTTTTGGAGCTTCCTGCGCGCACCCTTCCGGTCACCTAACCACCACACGGTTCCAACGCTGACCCTCACCATCACCTGTCAACATTCGCATTATGACACGCCGATCATTTCACACCTTATCGATGAGTTCGGCCGTGATTCCCGTGTTTGCCGGGCCTGGTCGCCAGGCATCTCATCACTCAGTAGACGAGTGTTTATCATGTATACCGATTCATTAATTTATAAATGTGTAATACAATCTGCGATACAAGTCATCTAGGTCATATCTACCACCGGAGACCTACCTGTCCGTTATCGATCTACCATACCGAAAATCTCCACTACGCGAAGTGATTGAACCGTAAAATTGAGCGCTGTTTCAACACAGTTTGTAGAGATCGCAGATTTTCGTCCCATGAGGTGTACGTTTGTGTAAGCAACGCTTCTTACTTACAAAAAGGCACAACGTTACGGAGTCGAGTTACGTTCGGTAGGAATTGATTTGCTAAATAATCTACCGTCACGTACATATAAGCCCATGTATATATGTACGCGACGGTACCAATTGGATACCCAAAGAGTAGAATTTCGACTTCCATAAGAACCACTGTAAGGTTACTAGACTACCTGAGACCATATGTAGTTGTGAATATATTTTTGTGTCAATGTCAATTGCAGAACCGGACCATACATGCTGTTCAGATACGTTTAAATATAACGCTTCTGACTGAACAACTCTAGTGCCGTATGCGCCAGCATTACTCACGGAGCTTCTCCAGATTGGATACGTCATTTGATTCCACAGTTTTTTAGATTCGTGCACCTGGTCTTCCCTTACCGTAAAGCTAAACGCATTAGTTGTTTAAACTAAAAAGCAAAAATTACTTCCGCATGGACTTGTGGCTTGATGATTAGTTTGTACTAGATATATTTTACACTGAACGATGCTCTTTTCGATGTCAGACCAGAGCATTTCAGGTGAACACTGCGCGTCACCTTCATATCTAATAGCCAATATTTGCTTTACATAAGCTGATACGAATAAACACGCTTTCTGTTTGAAGAACATTTCTATACTGTATTTGGATTCATGTATATATATATATATATATATTATTTGTATACGTGTTTACCATGCTAAATCCTCTACCGACGTATCGTGCAGTGAAACACTAAGAATGCTTTCAAATGCTGTATGACATAAGTAATTCCTCGCATAGCATACCTTAGAATAAACTTTGAATCTATGGTACATTGTCCAAGCAGCTTTTTTTTTACAAATGATATATATATACTGTAAGGTTATACTTGTCAGCTACAGAGCGGTGTAGTCCTAGATTTCTTGCGCGCTTGTACGCGGCTAGATATCGTGCCTATTTATTGCCTTTATTACTAACAAAATCGAGTATCAGTTTATTTGCCTGTCGATCTGAAAATCACTTATCCTGAAGCACTATTTCTACATCTTCGATACCTTCGTGCATATTTTATTGCGCATATAAACTCAGTTAGCCGTAATTGAACGTATTGTCCCATTTTTGTGTAGAGTTTGCCTAACGCGATTGTCGCGCACATTTGATTGAAACACGTGCCACGTAACCAGTTTGCTTACTTAACTACCAGTTTTTAGCGTTTGACTCGCTAAATTGGAGTTGAAAATGGAGTTTTGGATACTCCACACGAAGTGACTTACGCCTGCTTCTCAGCTATCAAAGTGCGGTTGAACGACGTCGTTCAGATGATGAATTGCGAATCAATTCGATTAGAGTACGTACAGGACTTCTCAAAATGATTTAACTTGCCTTCCCTCTTTACAAATATTCGACACTCGTCCCCGACGACAATCCACAACGACCAGTTCGGAGCAAACGTCACAGTATCATACTTAAACACGGTTTAAGTACCATGGCATAGTTTTCTTTTCTTCTAAAAAGTGCGTGAAAACCAGTTTGCATAGCTGAAACGATGTGGTGCAATGTGATCCGGTTGCGCCTTTTCCTCCTTCCAGTACCATGTACTGGTAGGAATCTTGTAGGCGGCAAACAGCTCTTCGTGGCACCTTTGTAATACGACTTCTGCCTAGACTGGCTAGACTAAATAGACTATTGCACTTGAATGTGTGTATACGTTTATGATGATATATGTTCTCGTATGCATAGCGTTTGCGCATCGGAAACTATCATCGTTGAAACATTGGAGCAACTATGCCTAGGCAGGGTAACAATTATGTGTCGGCAGTATTTTAATATTGCACAATTGATGCAAATAAAAATATAAATCATCATATCGAACAGAACAACTAGCAGATCTTCTCTATACACTGATGAGGGCAGTCTGCCCATTGTATACTCTGCGTGAGGGTGTTCGTGTGGGTATGCGTGCATCTGGTTCATTTGGACAGGATATGGTCGCGGATGTACAAAAGCAAGTCTCTCTGATGGTTATCTCCGGCTGCCTCGTGTCTCGTGTCGAATGCCGTCAGTCTCTCAGGGCAGGAGGTATGAATTGGTCGTGGGCTGAACTGGTGAAGATGCCAATATCTGATGCTGATGATGATGATGATTATGGAGATGTTGTGGATGATGGTGATTATGATGATGCTGATGGTCGTCGCCACTTTCGGAAAGTAGATGGTGATGAAATGACGACACTGGTGCGTGGTGCACCGGCAGCGGTGGTGGTGAAGTGGCCGTTTGAAGGTGACCCAGAGGGAAGAAACCCTCACAGGATTCGCGGCGATTCGTGTTCGGGATGGCCGCCGTCCACCGAGTCCAGCGCGCGATGGCTTTCCTCCGCGTCCTCTTCACCGATGAGCTCTGACGACGACGACGGCGACGATGGGGTCGGAACTTGGTGACGTCGACGTGACGCAAGCCGCCTCGAGGTGCTTGTTGAGGTAGCTCTTGAGGGCGAAGCGTCGCTGACAGCGGTCGCACTTGAAGAACTTCAGCCCGGAATGCGTCTGCATGTGGGCGCGCAAATTTGAACGGTCCGCAAACGCTTTGCCGCAATGCGCACAGCCAAACGGTTTCTCGCCTAGCACATTCGTGTTCACAAATAAGCAGACAGACAGACAGACACACGTCATGGTTATGCAGTACAGACACGCAGTCGGCAAACGACGAAACCGCACGAAGGCGATGCTTGTAAGTGTCACTGATTATGATTTCAGTTCGTCTGGATACACTAGGATTTATAAGTACATCGGTCGCGCGTAGGCGAACGTTTGAAATTTTAAATCTGTGTACGACTATGGTGAGATGAAACAAATTTGGTTATATATTTTGGTAGAAATGTATATATATATATATAATATATATATGTGTGTGTGTCCGTGCAAGACAAACCTGTATGCGATCGCATATGACCCTGTAGGAGCCACTGTCTCGAGAAGGCCTTTTCCACAGACGCCACACCTGTGACTTAACTTGTGAGTTAACAGGTGCATGGCTAACGCAGGCATTGACACGTACACCTGCTCAAACGAACAACAGCGATAGGAGACCTATTATAACCTCATACTCGAATTCAGGACGATTGTGATTTGGTAGCACTAGTGAGATTTGGCATCTGCGAATGAACTTGGTGAAGCTCGTCATCTCGTATGAGTGATGTGAGTGTGCGTGTGTTAGTAGAAACTTCGAGAAACAGTGATGATATGTGGTGTAGCCTATATATATATATATATATATATATATATAGCCGGTCGGAGATTTTAAATAATAGTTTCTTTAATACGACTATTCTTTCTTTGCTAGCTAGCATAGGCTATCTTTCAGATCCAGAATGTTTACACTAACAACACGCTGGCATGTTGTTGGCTTCTCTATTAAACAACTCATTATTTTGCAATGGACCGAACTGGCAAAACGCTAGATTGATTGTTGTGTCAAAACACTGTGATGTAACATAAGCACATTTACCTAGCCCGGGTGTAAATAAATAATCAAATACTACTTTGATGGAATGGGAAATGTGTAGTATTAAAGGGAGAGTGTGTGATGCTGCTACTACTAAACATGAAAAATAGTCATGTCACTGTAGGTTTACCGGCCTTGCACCATTAAGCTATCTTGAACCTGGACCGATGCAAAATAGTTTAACAGAAAAAAATCGTTTGGAAGAAGGCGCTGAAGACTTGCTTGCTCTTGAACTAGATTTTTGTTTTTAGTGCATACTTCTTAGATTTGCGCAACCCCTTGTTTTCGATGTGTGTATAAAAACGCGGATATGCGTGTAGGATGGCAGTGTCCTTTATGCAGCGCGGGCATAGACAGTGTCGGTTGGCGGCAATGCCGAAACAAGCTAAATATATGGCGCCAAATAGAAGATCACTACCCTAGTAGCGAAGACGCGGGAAGTCACTAAATGCGCGGGCAATCTATGAGTATGAGGAGGCATAAGAATAAATGAGTCAATAGTCGTTGGTGCGGGCCAGGCAGAGGACGTGTGCTGTTTGAGCGAGAGAATGGCGAACTCGTAACGCTCGCTGGCCAGTCATGGGGGGTGGTGGACACTACAATAAGGTATCCGAATAACCAGTTGGCATCTTTCGAAACTTTCTGCGCTCCGACCTGACCTTTCCGCGATCTGCTGCCTGCGTAAGCAGAACAGGTTCAGTACGTGATGTGCCAAGCTGTGGAAAACCACAGATCGCTTGCTCAGCTGAAAAGATCGCCGCTATGGCCGACCGTGTACAACAGTGCCCAAAAACATCGGTTCAACAACTGGGTCTGTGGCACACCTCCACCTAGTGTATTTTGAGATCAGATGTAGCTCCGTATGTAGTTAAGAACCACCTAAGCAAAGGCTCAAGTCTACGGGCCACCAGGAGGGGCAAAACTCGCCAACTGGGCTTACGAGATGATGCTGCGTGATGTCGATTTTGCAAAGAAAACGGCCTTTTCCCGCAAAGCCCATTCCAATCCGAATGAAAGTGTGAATAAATATAACTGTTACATCTGGGCAACCGAGAGTTAACATGTGACTCTCTAAAAGGCGTTAAATGTGCTATATTTGACAGTCCGATACGGTCTGTGGTCTAACCGTTGGACCAAATTTTGTTCACCCTCCGATGAATGACAAGCGTTATTGCTACACGATCGATATTTGTCTTACACCGAGTTTGGATGGAATCGATGCGAGTGAGCTTTTAAGGACGAAGTGTCCCGAAGGAGTAATGTCGCGTAACGGGCATATTCACTGGCCTTCAAGATCTAGCGATTTAGAGCCGTTAGGCTTTCCCTGTGGGTTTATTTTAAGAAAAAGTGAGCGCTAATAATTACACCACGATCAGCGAACTAAAAACCAACAATAAGGCGTGCATTTATGTGTAGCCGGATTTATGTGAAAAAGTGCTAATAATTTGGATATCCGTAAAAGGACAACTCGCCGATGTATTTTACTAAAAAGAAGATCCTCACCAGAGATGACACATACTGCTAGTCAATTAGTGTAAATAGCCGGAGACAGAGCAGGTGGGGAGTAGAGAAAACGGCCCATGTAAACTTATCGGGCGGCGTCATGAAGAACACACGCATGTGTTTTTTATACATATATAGACGCATATACGTACATCGACTAAGAGAAAAGAAGATAGCACATGTGGATCAATCCCTCGATCTATTGAAGTCGGTTTTTTCTAGAACCCAAAGCAGACTGCTCTTTGAAACGACTAAGCACGTAATGTATTATATTGATTTTATAGGATAGCAGTGTCCGTTAAGCAGCGCGGGCATAGACAGCGTCGGTTAGCGGCAATGCCGAAGCAAGCTAAATACATGGCGCCAATTAGAAGATGCCGCCACCCTACTAGCGAAGACGCGGGAAGTCACTAAATGCGCGGGCAATCTGTGAGTATATAAGGAGGCATGAGAATAAATGAGTCAGTAGTCGTTGGTGCGAGCCAGGCAGAGGACGTGTGTTGTTTGAGAGAGAGCCTAGCGAACTCGTATCGGTCGTCGTCCGATCGTTAGGGTGGTGGATACTACAATTTTATTTGCTAATCATCAATGACCAAAGTGTTTTTCTATACACATAGATAACTACTTTCATATGGTAAACTTTACGTCGATTTCTACAATATACCTGAGTATAGGCTACGTAGATGTGCTAATGCCTTGACCAGCTGTAAACAGTTAGACTTAACGGCACGCTTCAATTGCTCCTGCACTGGTGCGTAATAGTCGCCGACTTTCGTTTCTGCTTTCTTTAAACTACGACTACCATCATAGACATTGCAAACAGTAGTGGCAATGACTTTTTGCGGCGGATGGAACATGTTTCAGTTTCTTCGGAGCAGTTCTACTACGTTCCTTTGGACTGTTACTTCTTCGACTCAAGCGTGCAGTAATAGATCCACGTTAGCATTCATCAGTTGGTGAAGCGTTACAGAACGGACTCAGTTAAATTGCGTCTAAATGTATCCAAACTTTGCTGAGAGATTAAGCTGTTAACAAATGTTTATCACATATCCATCGCGCTGATAGCTCTTTCATGTTCATCACTTTCACCCACCACGTCCATGCCCAATGCTTATGTAAAATGTTTTAGACACGGTTGACTGATATCTTTACCGCCTACCAGCGCGTTAGTGCGTGGTGACCTTTCCATCGTTTACTTTTTTTTTTGGTGAGAGGGAAAATGCTTTTACGCACACCCAAAGCGGGTAGTGTGGGACTCGATGCCGATGTTGTTGGCATAATACCCACTAAAAACCTCTCACCTAAATGGCCTCAGGAAGAGGCGAGGAGCTGGAACCATTCATTGATACTACTTCAACCCCTATTATCGTTTACTACTACATTATGGAGTTACGCGACTTTTTTGACGGCAGCGGTTGTTGCTGTAATGTCTGAGCGTCCATCATAATAAAATGAGAAAAAAATTGGCCTAACCACGTTTTACGAGGAGGAACCACCTCCTTACTGATCAGACTGATAAAGATGATCCGAATAATGTGGAATCTATGATGAATCCGAATAATGAGGATGAACTCAGCTTTATACAACGAAGCATTTTAACTGCTCAAATACATCACATGCTCGCAAAACAGCCATCTACAGTCGTTTACTAATATTGATCACAAAATAACAGATGAACACACGTGTTTAAACGGCACGCACGTTAGCCACATATCTCCATTTAAACATATATTGCCTGCATACCTTGAATAGAGTTGTACATACATGTATGTGTATGGCTGGGCGTCTGTTCGCACATCACGCTACGCGCTCACCGTGCTTCTGCCTAGCTTCTAGCTGGATGTGGCAATTCTGCTCAGTACGAGAGAGAACTATTTCACCATCTAATGGATTATGAACTGAACGCATCTAAGTTAGAATCCAATTCAGAATCCATAACATTATTATTGTATTAATATTATTCTTACTTCTCACTTCCCACTTCCAGGAATTCCCACTTCCAGCGCACATCCCGCTCGCTGACGTTCGACAATACTCAGCACTCCCCGTTCAGCACGCGCGATTCTGTCCATGGCTAAAGCCGACGCCTTCGCTTTATTGTGTGGCACACGCAGTAGATGAGCGCCAGATACGGTGCTTCGGTGCGGACGGACAGCTCATCTTCATATCATCAGACCGGCCGTAGCCATGCCAGCGCGTCTTCAGTCCCAGGCGGCAGACCATCGTGAGGATGCCTGGGGCACGTGGGACGTAGGTGTGAAGCGAGTGCGCCATGTTTGTGCATTTGTGCGCTACGCGTGCGTGCGAGCGAGCGATACGGAGCCATGAAGACAATGGATAACGAGCATAGGGATTTCCTCTTACATTTGTTGGTACTACGATCTACTACTACTACTACTACCACTACTACTGGTGCTACTTGTGCTTCAACGAATTGTAGCAAGGCATCGCAAGTATCTATCTCAAGCACACTCGAGAGTTATAAGGAAATCGAAAGAGGGAACAGCTCTACGAGGGGCCACGGGAAAGTGACGACGGCGGCGGCGGCGAGAACACACCTGGTACAAAACCGCCGAATTGTTGTTGGCCGAGGCGACACAAGAAGGCAGAAAAGTGAATAAGGCAGGGGAATAGCGCTACAGCAGACCAGGACACGAAACAACAAGAAGAATACGAGCAGCAGCAGCAACAACAACGACAACAACAACAACAGCAACAACAACAACAACAACAACAACAACAACAGCAACAACAACAACAATAACAGCAACAACAACAATAACAGCAACATCTACAATCAGCAGAACAAAAAACGAATTTGTAGAAAATCACCAGGCCGGCCGGACATTGAAGGACAACAATTGAAAAGATAAAGAGGCAAGCCAAAGGCTTCGGGCCTTTTAGCTAGTGACTTTGGGAGCTAGCTAGTAGGGAGCAACCTCCACGGAACGACCACTAAGGGCTGCGGCGGTCGGAGCGGTAGCGCGCATTTCTTATCCGATCTACTCGCAGAACGGCGTTTACTATCACGCGCTACCCACGTACAGCACTGCAACAGCCATATGAGTTCGTAGTCAAGCGAGGACGAAGAAGAGTAGCAGCCCTGTAGTCGAGCGGGCAAGCATGAGCATCAAGTTGGATGGACCTCGTATGTAATGATTACTCAGCGAGCGGCTGGAACGCGCTGCGAACTGATGTGGTTGGTGGCCCGTCGTCCGAGACGACGGACGACTCTACGCCAAGGTGGCGTTTTTTATTTAAAACATGGCCTGCCCTTAGCTGCCTTATGCAAAACAGTCAAGTCAGTTGCCCGTCCGTCCGTCAGTCAGTCAGTCAGCAAGCAACCACTCTCGGCGTGTGTTTCAGCAACAGAGTGGATAGAGGGGAGAAGGGATCGGCGGAGTAGATCTCGTTGGCCAAGCCGCTGACGAGCGCCCGTCCCCGAGAACGTAAGGGGTTGGTTGAATGGGGTGATAGCACCCGAAGGGGTAACGCCGCGAATGAATGAGCTTTGCTACTACAGCCCCCGTCGACTGGTCGGCTGGTCGGAAAGCGTCACCCCATTGGAAAAATGAAGGGTCGTCGGACATTTAAGTGAGGTGTAGAAGGAAGAATAAGAGTCGACGAATGAACGAAAAAACGCAGCAAGGGGCAGGAGAACGAAAGGTGGGCACCTCATCTGACTGGGCACAGGGGAAAGGTGGAGGGCTTCACTTCATCGAGCGAGCGGTAGAGGCGTAGGCAAGTTTTTCCGGCATAAAACAAAGGACAACTCAAATGCCCACCAAACTAGCGACCGCGTGGTGACGCTTCTGGGGTGTGCGTCGCACGCGAGCTGTCGGCAAATTGTTGATTTGTATATACATATCTACGACGTGTTTTGTGCATAAGCCGTTTCTGCCTTCCTTGCCTGCTTCTGGTATTGTAAGCATTGTCTTTTTTTGAAGATGCTAGTGACATAGACTAGAATATGCATGCTTTGCTGTACACGCCCAAATAGTAACTCAAGGCACGTCAATCCCGATCGACAAACTGCATATCTACGAATCGCTCCCAAAACCACGTAGCAGAATTCATGTTTACGGCGTACCGGGGCACTCAAAACCGTTGGTGCTAGAAGAAACTCTCTGTTACCTATTCGAGTTCACTAGAACTCAACAGTAATCACTGTAGACCTTCTGCCTAAAATGTATGTAAAGCTAATATATATATATATAACATATGTATATATATATATACGTATGCATTTCATTTTCCGAGTACAACAAGCCCATTTCTGGTTCTTGACAGAGTGCAATCAGTCTACCTCATGGGAATATTACTTTAGCTTCTACGTGTCGACCCTGAATAAACAACGACGCCTACTGAGAAATATGCCGTTCTTCGTGGAAAAACCGAAATTTTACATAAAAGCTCTTTAAACTGAATTTTCTCACACTTCCTTTAGGGCCTTCGGACAAGCCCACCACCTACAATGAATTCCTCAGGATTCGTATGCGCCAGGCGGCTGCATTTAAATTGAAAATGTACGCTATGGGACGATAACATGGCAAGCACACATGTGCTTTAAGTTAGACTATGCGGCATGGCATGACATGATTAGCAGATCATCGATTCTACCAGATAGTATACTGTCGTTGGTAAATGTCATAAGCCAAGTAGGCCACTGAATGTATATATATTTTAGCTTTCATTAATCAACTACGAGTTTTGCGCATTACATTTTGACATAGGAAAATTATGTTATTCCCTCTATCGTGTTGCAACTGTAGGACGCGTTATACAATGATTTGGCGTTTGGCAGAAGTATTTCCTGTGGATCGAAAGTGACCAACAGGGAGCAGCGTGTTGGGGCAACACAGCAAAAGAACCAGCGTTTTTGCAAACAACTTGCTGCCGACATATATGGCATTCGAGCAGCAATCTGTGATGCATGGTTTGAAAGTAGTGAAGATGTTTTCACAGGTAAAGTACAGTACAATTATTCAAGGTGTGCCCTTGCACACAGGAACACCTCTAGTACACATTTCAATCGGAGGTCCCGTAAGTAGCTCTTTGGCTACTACACAGTACTAGCCTTGTCATCTTACCAAAGATACTTCACCTTTATACAGTAGTTATAATATTCTTGCATGTAGTTGCTACTGTATTTAGTTCCCGCATACTAGTGCAAGCATATATATATATATATATATATATATATATATATATATATATATATGTGTATAAAGTGCGTAAAAAATATATATATGTAAAAAAATTAGCAACTCATGTTTTTGGTGATAATTTCGGCTTGATTTACTTGAACGGCTTGATTTTAACGGCATGATGTACATGACGAACCACGATTATGGTGTTAATTTCGTTGCAATCTCACAATCGGTTCATACAAAAGAAAGTGAAAAAAGTGTTGCAAAATATTAGCAACAATAATTGTTTGCAACGCACTTTATATATATATATATATATATATATAGTGCTACATAGCAGGGCAATATATATACATATATATATATATATATATATATATATATATATATATATATATATATATATATATATATATACTAGGTATATGCAAATGAAACCGGATTCCGTGGACAGAGGGCGCTGCTATCGCTGTAGCTAGCAGCCGATAGCGGCAATCACGCAGTTCTGTTGTTAGAGTGTCTGACTTGTTGTTCCACGAGCAAGGCCTCACCTACTTGTTTCCTACGAAACTTCCGGGAGCGTTTACTAAGTCAAATTGTGTGCCAAAAATTTGCGCTTTGCGGCGAGCTCTCATTTTCTCTTATGATTTGAAAACACCTGCGACCGAAGCGCATGAAATGCTCGTCGGAGCTCACGGCAAGAATGCTCTCGGCAGATCACAGCAGTTTTGAGTGGTTTAAGAAGTTCAATACTAGCAATTTCCTAACTGAAAGACGAAGCACGCGGAAAACCGCCAAAAAGTTTAAGGACACCGAATTGCAAGCTTTGTTGTATTTAGATGACATGCAAACGCAAGAACAACTTGCTGCTCAACTAAGCGTGTGCCGAGCGACCGTTTGAAAATGATTGAAGCTCATAGGGAGGACCCTACAGCTCTCAAAGTGGGTCCCACATAAACTGAATGAAAGACAGTAACAGAAGCGACACATAAATTGCGAGATTCTGCTGGCGAGGTTCGAACAGAAATCATCGGATCCTGATCGGAAATAAAAAGTAGATCCTCCTCCACAATCCCAAGCGCTAAAAGCTAGATTTTGGCGCAGCAGCGTCATCAACTATGAGGTCGAATCGCTATCGGAAAAAACTATGCACCCCGCTAATTCGCCAGACTTGGCTCCATCGGATTACTACCCCTTTGCATGGCTAGGTCACGCTCTGGCTAATCAGAAATTTGCTTTGTACAAAAACGTCCGAAATTGTGTTGGTAATTGGTTTGCCTATAACGATACGGACTTTTTCTGGCTACGGATCAACAAGTTGCCCAAAATAGGGGCACAGAGTATAGCTAGAGAGAGCCGGTACTTTCAATAAAATATTGTCACTTGTTATTCAATGAGAGACTAGTTTTGCTATTTAAAAAAATCCGGTTGTATATACATGAACTTAGTATATACGGGCTTCACCATATACTTCTGAGTTAAATATTACTAAGACTGTTAAAAGGCTTTAGAAGGTGTTTGCATGCAGAGCATGTGGTTGCAGCAATACAAAGCACCACCGCACTCCACTTCCTGCGGTGCGCAATTACCTAAACGAAACTTTTGAGGATCGGTGGTTGGCTGAGGCGGGCCATTGCCATTTAACAATTATGGATTTTTTTCTCTCGGGACACCAATTTCTGCCGAATGGTTTGCGGAGTCACCTTCGAGCAGTTACAGTAAGATAATAAATAGTTGCATGTGCTTCTAGAGTGAGTTACCTGATGTAGTAGGTCATGTATGCATGTACTCGATCTTGACATGGCCACCGGAAAACCTTTGTTTTGCCGAAACCACTCATCGGATTGCCATAGACTTGGTATCAAAATATTCGTCGTAAAATGCAAATTGCTAAATGATCGTATTGTATTTCTATGTCGGGCATTAACACCAGTGTCACAAGTTTTACTCTCCCTTCTCGAAACAAGACTTCTCTGAGACTATTGGAGAAAAACAAAACTTAAAATAGCTTAAAAGCTTAAAATAACTCTACAATTCCCTATACCGCGTTTGAAAAAATCTTTGGGACATCTTGTAGATGTTGCACGTGTTGCTCATGCATGCTCATGTTAGCGTTGCAAAATGTACACAACTTAGTTCACCGTCGCACTGACTCTCAGTCAACATTTAACGGAATTGCTTTCGCCTTCGAATTGCCATCACGTGAGGTTGACATTCGCTGCTAGACTATTATTTAAAAAAAATATTACTCATCTTGCTTCCAAGCCGAAACAAAAGGGCTTGCGCAATGAGCATTTGCGTTCAACCAACATAGGTAAGGCAAACGTCTCGTTTTCCTACGTACCTTTCCGCAGGTGGGACATTTTTTGGCGAGCTGTGAGTCAGGACTCCGATGTGTCTGCTTGTGGCGAGACAGATTCGACGAGGTGGCGTAGTGCCGCCCGCACTCCGAGCAGGGGTAGCGCGACGGACCGGAGTGGTCGGACGATGGCGTCGTCTCGCCGTTCGTGACCACCGGTGCGACTCCCAGGATGACTTCAGCCGAGCACGACTTCAGCTTTGGCGGCTGCAGTTACGTTCGTCCGGACCCCACATATAGATAGACACGCATTTTTGACAAATTTAAGCGTATTGTATGTTATGTATGTATATATGTGTATATAATTATATATACATGTAGATGTCTCAACAATTTTAGTTAGTTAATGTTAAATGACTTTAACACAAAGCTGCAAATCGTATAAAGGATAGCTTCAGAAGAGCATATATCTCACTGAGTCTATTTCTCTAATTTTTTTCACAACACTGGATTTTAATTTGCCACTCGACTCCCAGACTCACCAGTAGTCATGGTTTTTCTACCCAACACACAAATATATATATATATATATATATATATATATATATATTGGCTACACCTAATTGGCAACTATGACTTTCCTTTATGCCGCATAGACCTCTCTGGAGAAGCTAACCACGTAAGGCTGTCTGTTATAAACGCTGCGCCTATTTTAGCATTGAGCGAGGGCTATTGTCTCGGAACCTACGACTTAAAGGAAGTCCCCAGACATGCCAAACGCTCGTAGAGGCGCCCCGCCTCTCATCCCGCGTCCGGGGTCTCGAGTGCGGTGTGGTCGGGCAATCTGCTAGTAAGCAATACTTTCTTTGCTTTCTGGTGTGCTCTATCGCAGTTTCGATGCCGGCTGTGGGCTCTACTTGTGCGCGTATATATATATATATATACAGTGTCACTCATTATATATATATATATATATATATATATATACAGTGTCATTCATTATATATATATATATATACAGTGTCATTCATTATACATATATATATATATATATATATATATATACAGTGTCATTCATATCGTTGTACTTAATTCGAGGTTTGGTAGAACTCGGCAAGAAAATAAGTTTTACCAATGGAAGGTGGACGCGGTAACGTCTTGTTTAGGGGATACAGTGATATTTATAAAAGTAGTTATTCTGCCGTTTTCTCCTACATAGTTGCGCAAAATCTACGTTTGCGAGTAAAACAGTTAACGCATGAAGGAGCCGGCGTTATACTGGCGTGTTCGGAGGAAAATTCTGCACAACGGAAGACAGTTAACTAGCTTGCGTAACGAAAAGCGAATAGCCAGGTTGAGGAAAGTCATAAAAAGTCGATATGTTGTTATGTCATACGTTAGCGCATTTTCGTGAACAATCGTATTTTTTTTCTATACGACCAAAGATGTATGTCCTAAAGGCAGTCAAAAGATGACTAACATTTTCGTACCAAAGTGATGGTGTTGCGTTACGTAGTTGTCAAGTAACTTAGTTTTTTCGACAGCCATATCGAAATCGAATGCATGCATACTTGCATAGGGTGTATGAGAAAGTTAAGTACACATTTTGAGGTTTGGTAGAACTCGGCAAGAGAATAATTTTCCTAGTGGAAGGAGGGGGCGGAAACGTCTTGGCAAAATTTTACGGTTCTGAACGTGAAAACTTGCTTGTAAAACACAACAACTACGACTGTCGAAAAAGCTTAGTTACTTGACAACTACGTAAAGCAGCACCATCACTTTGGTACCAAAATGGTAGACATTAAATTTGCTATTGCGTGAGAGTGGTCTTTTGGACATACATTTTTGGTCGTAATGGAAAAATTTGACGATTGTTCACGACAAAGTCGTTAACGTAACATATAGACTTTTTATGATTTTCCTTAAGCTGGTTATGCGAGAGAACAGATGTTCTCAAACGGTGCGGACGTGTTCGTGTGTGGCTCTTGGAAAGTACAGCTAAATTTAGCATTTTGCGTGGAAATCCATAAGCATCAGTGAGCATAACATCTGTTAGTCGATAGGATTCGATTACCGTGAAAAGTTATAGTGTGCTGCCGGGACTAATTATTTAGAAGCAGTGTCTTCTTAAAACAGTCATCATATCATCACTCACCTCCACCGGAATCATCTTCATCTTTTGCCACTACCTCCGCCTTTATCACGGTCTCTCGTCTTCAACATCATCACACCATCATCATAGTTGCCAACTTCGTCTCTCCTAGCATCCCCACTTCTACCGTAAGTTTCATTGGAACCACCCCATCCGTCATTATCATCACTGTAGTACAGTACCGGTTCGTATCAATACTCATCAGCAGCAGCATTAACGTTTGGCTCTCTCTTCATATCATCTACAGTCATCTGACCATCACCAGTCTTCATCTCTACTCTCATTATCGACGCCGCTGTTGTCAATATTCCCCCTCCCCGGATACCAGTACCATTATTATCAATCGAACACGAACTTCAGTCTGTCCGGCGACTGCATGATAAACAAACGGTACTTTGTTTGTAAGCAGGCGCGGCGCAGCAATAGCTAGCCATGCCGATGCAGCGAACACCAACAAAAGAGGTGCAACGTGACGTGCCTGCGTACGTGCATGTGGACGGAGAGGCGGATGGACGCATTGCTGGTCCAACCAACGATGCGGGCGGTCCGGCCCACCGTCCAAAGGCGAGATGCGGGAAGCGCGTTGCATCAAGTCCTGTGGAAGACACTCGCAGCAAAGATATGCGTATATCACAGGCAGTGGCTCACTCAGCGACCGTGCGAGTCACAAGCGAGCCTATCGAGGACGGCGGTGACGATGAAGACGTTCCGGACGAATCGGAGTTTATCACGGTGACCCGGTCTAGGCGAGCTCGTGCGCCAAAGGTGGTAGTAGAAAAGAAAGTAGAAAACAGTAATATTTTCAGCGGACGGCAACTCCTTGGAGCTACATTTCAACGATGTATGTGACTTTATCGCCAAGCATGTCAAAGGAAAGATGAAAGAACCGCGTTTACAAGAAGCAGAGAGCTCCTAATCGTGGTTGAGGCTGAAGAAGATAGAGCCACCCTACTATCGCTTCAGGAGTTAGCCAACGTAAAGGTATCCGCGAGGATCAGTGGAGGCCGATCCACAGTGAAGGGTAAAATCTCCGGTGTGCATCCCTCAATATCGGAGGCTACAATCTTGGCTGCTCTACAGCCTTGTGGGGTTTCCGAAGCAATACGGGTGAAAACTAAAGACCCGAAGACGAATATAGTATCGACCTCCGAACAGGTTATTTTGACATTCGCGGGCGGACATTTTCCAGCTGAGGTTCGGTTAGGGTTGAAACGGCACGGAGTCGTCTTATATCGGGATCCCATGCAATGTTTTAAGTGTTACAGCATGGATCATTTTGCAGCCAACTGTAAACTTCTTAATCCGAGATGCAGAAAGTGTGGCTCTACGGAGCACCTGAGAAAGGATTGCAAAGCCCAGGCTCGGTGCAGCTTGTGTTTTGAAGAACACGAAGCCACCTGGGGCTCATGTCCACATAGACTAAAGCACATGGAATCATTACAAAAATCGTCTCAAAATAGCATTGGGAAGCGCTTGGATGCCCCGTTAGTACCACTCTGTACACCTGTGGGCCACATACAGGCATCTGATAACTTCTCAAGGCGCACTTGGTCCTCGGTAGTAAAAAATGGGATCAAAGTCAACGAGGCGACATCCAAACCTCAAAGACCCGAACCACCGAAGGATCCAGCACTAACAAGTGCTCCACCTGCGACCGTCGAAAGTAATTTGAGTGAGCAGCACGTGCCGCTGCTGAAAGTGAGGGATATAGTGCAACAGGTGATTTCAAAGATTATACCGATGTTGAAAAATATCATCGCGCAAACAGTGGCTAGGACCATTCAGGAAGTTATCCCGAGCGTTCTGGGAGGGCTGATGGGCGCCCCGTCAGACGCCTCGCTTTTACTGTAACCCACGACCAATGACGCTGATAGCGCCAGACCTACACAACATGACAGAAGCGCAGATCGTGCAACGACATCTTCCTCATGCTTCAAGTCGACCTGACATCTGAAGACAACGGTGAACAGGCCCCTTGCGTACGAGAACCGGCAGAACCAGTAAAATCCAGTAGTGGGTGCGCGTATTCAGATAGTAATGTGGAACTGCGAGGGGAGGGGGGTGTTAGATCTGCTAGGGGACGACGCATACTGAGGGATAGACATTCTTATTTTGACGGAGACCTGGGCGCGAGAGCAGTTTGAGATACGGGGATTGTATGGGTACCATGCACTGGCGTCTTGTAGAGAGGGTCCGGGTAGGCCAAGCGGGGGAGTATCCGTTTTTGTTAGACCATTGGTAGGAGAAATGAACGTAAAAATAGTAGCAGAAAATCTAATTGCAGTAGCTTCACCCAAACTCGAAATAATGGCCACCTATGTGCATGGATATGCACCTATGTGCGGGGACGGAGTCAACGGAACGCTGATTGAGCGCCTCTTGCTGGGTATAAAAGCGTTACCGAGAAAGGCTCCAATAATTATAGGAGGGGACTTTAATGCGAGATTAGACAGAATTGATTCGGAAAGAACGGTAGCCTTGCTAGACGTACTGGATAAAATCAGCTGCTGGGTAGTCAACAGCGCGAATGTGTTTACATATGAATGCCACTCTAGTTCGTCAGTCATTGATCTATTTGCAACAGATATGGATAGAAGGGACATAACATTTGCAGGGGAAAACAATCCGTTACAGGAAGGCGCGGGACTTAGAAAGCATATACCGATGGGCATCTGGGTGAAAATTAAGGGGACTGTTCAAAAGCGGGAAAGGGGGGAAAGCTCAGAAAGAAGGCTTAACGTTAATACTCTATTACAGGGGCTTAACAAAGTATTTCAGGTGCCAGAGGCGATACACTTAGATTGCTACGAACACAGCCTGTTAGGGTTATTAAATTCTGCGATGCTACCGGTGCAGAAGAGAAGCGAAAGACCTTGGTTTAGTGAGCGGTGTAGGATGGCCAAGCAGGCCAATAGGTTGACGCGGGAATACGTTAAAATCGTTCCGATTATGCGGCCGTTGGCCTCGTTGGTTAAACGGTTGGTTAAGGCATCGTATAAAGAAGAAAAGCAAAGGTACTGGGAAAAGAGAGAATGGGCAGCAATAAGGGAAGCTGAAATACGGCCATATACATGGCTGAGGCGAAAGGGGAGGAGGCAATGTTCAGTAGAGGCGGGCAGGCTAGTCGAACATTTTAGGAAGATTTTGGCCGGGTCGGATACAATCCCGAAAACGGTGGTAGAATGTGAAGGCCCCTGGGATCAAACGACAGAGGAAGCTAGGGTTTGGATAGTGAGGGCAATCACCCTTAGGGAAGTAATGGAAACAATCGACAGAGCACCACGGGGGAAAACGCACAGAAATGATTTGATAAGGAATGAACACATGAAAGATACCTTAGTTCTCGCGCCATGCTGGCAAGCTCTATTCAATGAATGCTTAAACACTGGGGAAATTCCACAGGCCTGGAGGGAAGCGACATTAATTGTCATTCCCAAAGGAAAGGGTATAGAAACGGAGCCAGAGGCTTGGAGGGGAATAGCAATAAAGAGCTGCCCATACAAGATAATTTCAGGAATAATAGCTAGGAGATTGGAGTCTTTTTTAGAGGAAAGGGGGGTAATACCAGAGGAACAGCATGGATTTAGGAAGGGAAGGTCAACTCACTCAGCAATTGAAGGGCTGCTCGGAGCAATCTGGGATACTCTGTCCAGGCCAAAGAATTGCCTATATGCTGTGTTTGTAGATTTAAAAGCGGTGTTTGACATAGCGCCAAGGGATAAGATAGTTAAAGAGCTAGCTAAAATGGGAATGCCGGGAGCAATGCTGAGGTTGCTCATCAGCATTTTAAAACAAAACACGGTGCTGGTTGACAACGGGGTTGGCATTGCGGGGGAGGTAATTTAAAACCACAGGTGTCGCGCAGGGCGATGGACTGAGTCCACTACTGTTTTCCGTTCTTCTGGGTGGGCTCCCCGAACGGATAAGGACGGGCTGGACTCGAGAGTGGGCCAAGATTTTAATGTAGGCAGATGATGTAGTAATCTTTAGTTGTAGCCTTTTCAGAGTGAAGCAAGCAATGGATCGGCTAATTACATTAATGGATGAAATTAGCTTAAAGTTAATTGGGAAAATACAGTAGCCATGAAACTCCAAAGTGGCGACCGTCTGGCCAGGGATGACGTACTTCAAATCAGGGGAAAGGAATTAAAATTTGTAAATAAATTCACATACCTAGGGCTCACCTTAACAACAAGGGGCAGTAGTTTTCGATCACACATCCAGAAGAGGGTTAGGAAGGCCACTATTGCAGCCGCGGCAATTAAATGTCCACATAAGCTTTGCAGTCGATGCAGCAGTAGCTCTTTTTGGGATACAGATAGCGCCCATCGCCACATATGGCATTTCACTAATATGGATAAGGTGGGAGTAGACGAATTGCGTTTAATCGATGGGGTAAGGTTTTTCTTTCTAAAGAGGGTTTTTGCGCTTTCAAATACATGCAGAAATAGGGTGGTCCACGTGTTGGAAGGTGGCCCACTGCTGACAGAGGAGCTACAAAAACGATGGAATCTGAAGAAATACGTGCGCCTTTGACGTTTATATGCGAAATTGGCGAACCAAAATTAGCGAGGTAGACATAGGAATTTATGGGACAGCAGCAATGAGAAGCACTGGGTGGAGAGCTAGCTGGGTGAAAGATCGCCATTTAACAACGGCCTTTGCAGCCCACGGATTTCATTACGTTCTATGCAACGTGGAGGGCTTCCATGAACCACAAGACGAATGTCGATGCAAAGAATGCTGGAGTAAATGTGAAAGATACCACGCCGCGGTTTGTCCGGCGGTTCGGTCCATAGCAGAACTGGCAAAACGCTAGATCGATTGTTGTGTGGAAAACTGTGATGTAACATAAACACACTTACCCTGCCCGAGTGTTAATAAATAAATAATAATTAATCTGGTTATTGGCTTTTCGTTACGCGAGCTCATGAAGTGTCTTGCTTTGTGCAGAATTTTCCTCCAAACACGCCGGTATAATCGGTTCCATCATGCGTTAACTGGTTCTTCCGCAAACGTAGATTTTGCACAACTATGTAGGAGAAAATAAGCAGAATAACTACAGATTTATAAATATCACTGTATGCTCCTAAACAAGAGGTTTCCGCGTCCTCCTTTCATTGGAAAAACTTATTTTCTAGCCGAGTTCTACCAAATCTCGAAATAAGTACATAATGATATTAATGACCCTGTATATATATATATATATATATATATATATATATAGATATATATATATATATATATATATATATATATATATATATTTATAGAGCGAGAGAGAGAGAGAGAATCATGCAAAGAAAGCAAGAGCGATCGAGAGGCCGAGAAACGAATGACCTTGATGTAACCTTTACCTTCTTCTTAGAGCGGCCATCGGAGATGAAGAAAGCGTCGTAAGTGTAGCATACCGTCACCGCCGATGACGACGAAGATGACGTTGGTGAAGACACTCCTAGCGGCGAATGTTGCCCGCCATGCTGATTAGTCGGCTGATCGGTGTCGCTCTGTTTCTGTTGTTGTTGTTGCTGTTGCTGCTGTCTCGTGCTGAGGTCGATGGCTTCGCCAGCAACTGAGGGCAGCAGACACAGAGGTGGTAGTGCGCTCGATTCGGCCGAAACGGAATATCGAAGGCCGGGTTGAATATTCGCGGGGTTGTAAGAGGTTGAGCCGCATACTGAGGTGCGGCGGGGCTGGTGGAAACAGCGGCAACAAGGGCGGCCGCTGCCGCCGCTGGGGTACTCGCAGGGGTAGTTGGCCGCCCCCCATAATTGAAGATAGGTCTAGCAGTTGCGGTCGTAGAACTATTGGTGGTAGTGGAAGTTACAGTAGTACAAACAGCGGAAGCTGCAGCAGAAGAAACCGTATCAATTTCGACCCGATAGGCGGAGAAATCGTCGACCCGCCGAAGCCGAGGAGACGCACTGGGCGTGGTCGACAAAACTGGAGGAGGCGGATCTTCATCAGTTGTCGTGTTTATTAGTATCTCTTCTCGTTCGCTCGACTGCCGACGAAGATGTGTTCCAGAGTACAATGTTGGGGAAGTGGCGAAACCCGTTGTCGTCGTCGTGAATGTTTTTGCAATTGCAGGAGTTGTCTTTGTCGGTTTTGTTGTTGTTATGATAGTTTTTGTTGTTGGTGCTGCTGCTGCCAATGCTGTTGTTGTCACCGCTGCGTTTTCAGCGGATGTGGTTATTGTTGTTGCTGTGTGTGTTGTTGCTGGTGTTGTTGCTTCTGTCGTTGTCGTTTTTGCTGTTGCACTTGGTAACGCTGCTGCGGTTGTTGTTAATGTCGTTGCTGCAACTGAAGGGATGCCTGCCGCTGCTACTGCAGCTGCCAGAAGTGCAGTTTTGTCGATGTTGATTTGGTGAGCAATGTCTGACGAAGTTCTACCACAGGACGTGTCGGGGACGTAGCCTGGCGACGACGTAGGCAAAGTCAGTAGTGGTAGTGCTTCGGCAAGTGTGTTGAGCGTCGTTGTTGCTGCTGCTGCCGCATCGCCGACAAATCGGGGTTGGCGGCGCGCCGTCGGAGATGAACCTGGCGAAACACAAGCGTTCGAATGGAAGTCTTATTAGTGTGCGGTCGAAGCATTTTCTACAACGAGTAGAAGTATCCCTGACCTATGTCTAATCACTGCTTATACTTCATTTGCGACTGTTAGCTGCATTGCACAGCTATTAGATTCGTGGTTTAGCCACCTAGCATACAACCGTAATCCGATTTAGTTTTGAGTTTATTTATTTTACTTGCCTGATATTCTAGGTTCTTACTCTTAATTTCCTATGTCCTGTAGAGACTATTGTTATTATCCAACGATGGTGCTGTTTGCTGGCATTGCGGCTGCAAAAAATGTTTTCCGCTGACTTTTGCCAACCGAAGACTGTCGTCTTCACTCCGTCACTAACGGGGGCGAGTTACTTCAACTGTATTCTCAAATGCTGGGATAGGTTTGTTGACCATAGAGGGCAAGGCGTACGATATTGATTATGTGTCATATTGCTGTGGTTCAATCGAGAACTGTTAAGGTCAATAATTGTACGGATAAGTATTTCCGACCGACTGGTTAACGCACCGGCCTAGTCAGTCAGAGGTATAAACTGGCATGTCTGCTGGCTTGGTTTAATTAGCCTAATTAGGTAAAGCTTAATTAGCTGGCTAGTAGCCAAGGATTTATCTCTGAACATAATCGTTACCGTGTTGCCGCGTTCAGCTTGGCACCGTACTCTAGACATTTAGAACCTATTAAAAACCCAAGAGAATCACATGATACCGCGTAAGTTTTCTAGATTTATGTATAACCCTCTCTCTTATCCTAAAATTCTCATCTCCTCGACCGCGGGAGACATTAGCCATCCTTGCTCGTTTTCACTACTTTAGATGTATGGCTACCATCCTGGACTATTAGTATAGGGCGCAGGACCTGCTCCCTGACATCAAGCTATGCATCGATGAAGACATCGAGCTTCTTGGAGCTCCCCTCACAATGGCCTCGGCAAAACTCGCCCTGAACAGGAAGTGCGAGCTTATGGATCTCTGGTGTTCTAGGTTGGGATCCCTGGATGCGCATCCAGCTATACTTAATGCAAACTAGTTTTTCGCTACCAAGACTTATTTATGTTCTCCGTTGCACGGACGCGTCTGCCCAGAGAGACAACAATTTGACGAGAAGTTACGACAATGCGTGAAACAGGTGTTAAATTTAAATTTGGATGGAGTAAGTTGGGACCAGGCCTCCCTTTCTACCTCAGCCGGAGGTCCGGGAATCCGTCGTGCAACGGATTTGGCCCAAACCGCATTCTTGGGCTCAATCACTACTTTGCACGAGCTGATTTTATCTATATCTCCTCCGAACGCCAAGCCATTCCTAGAACGGCTCATGGAGTCCAAAAAAGAGGAATTCGCCGCCCGCCACCGCGTGGTGCTTGATGACGCACGTCAGTCTACCCTGGACGCCTTCGTAGTCAAGTCATTCAAAAGAAAATCCTGGACAACACGGTCGATACACTTGGCAAAGCATGCCTTCTAGCAGCCTTCAATGAATCAAGCGCCAAATGGCTACAAGCCATTCCCTCGCCGCAGCTGGGGACGATGCTGGACAATACAACACTCTGCATCGTTTCTGGCCTGCGGTTAGGGGTGGCCGAATGCGCGCCTCATGCTTGCTCGCTTTGCGACACACCGGTGTCGCCGAGGGGAGAGCATGGCCTCAGCTGTTCTAGAAGCTGCGGAAGACATTCGCGCCACGCCGTGCTTAACGAAGTTATTTCAAAGGCACTGCATTTCGGCTAACGTGCCCTGCAGAAAAGAGCCAGTCGGACTGGCAACGGACTCAGCCCTACGGCCAGACGGGATGACCATGGTTCCCTGGTCCTCCGGAAAGGCCCGTGTGTGGGACGCAACCGTGTGGGACACGCTGGCGCCATCTTACAGGAATCGAGCCTCGAGATCAGCAGGCGCTGTTGCCAATTTAGCGGAGCAGCGAAAAAGTCTGAAGTATCGCGAGTTGGAGGCAATTTTTATAGTACAGCCAGTTGCGATAGAAACAATGGGGGTCATGGGCGAATCTACAGTAAGTTTCCTGAGAGAAATTGGGGAAAGAACGGCAAGTGGGAAAGATGAAAAAAGGGCGGGAGAAGTTTCTGCTGCAGAGAATATCCATTGAAGTGCAACGTGGAAATGCGGCCGCGGTGCTAGGCTCGCTACCCTCAGGCAGTGGTTTACTGGGGTTGAGCTAATTCTGAAATACAAGTAAATAAAACGTTTTTGCAGGGAAAACATATGATATCTATCATAGAGTAGTTTTATCAGGTTTATCCATGTCGGACTCATACAGCGAAGGCCAATGATAGCGTTAGTCGAATTCCAAGGTATGATAAATTTCACTTGATGTATGCAAGGTGGTCTCCGTCCTGGATTTGTTTCTGAAACCAAGGTCAACTGCATTCCGGTGACAAAAAGCGAGGTCGAGCTCTGCACAGTGCTCCGAATGGAAGGCTCGCTTTATTTTGGCATCTGACACGATATATATATATATATATATATATATCAATTCATTGTATAGCCAAGGATACATGAAAAAGTGCTGTTAAGCATTTCTGGAAAAATTATGTTAAATTTGTTCATAAATGCTGCTAAAGACAATTGTTTCTCACCAGATTGTCATTTCCCCTTTGCTTGTTGTTACTGTTGTTGTTACTGTTGTTGCTATGCATTGGTATTTTGTATATCAGAGGCGTTCCCTGCGAAGCCTCGATAGATACGACATGAACAACAACAGAAGCTGCCTCGGCTTTACGAAAGCTCTACGAATGAATATTCGGCGGGCGAGCCGCAGGAAAAGCATCGTGACGTCGCTTTGCGTCTTCTTCTCTACCTTAAGCTCTCGTCCGACATCGACGTTGAGCCGATGCCGATTGGAATCAGCGTGCGGCAGTGGCAGCCGTCAACCCGGACTCGGATGATTTCGGAGGCGTTCGTCGTTGGATGCGTTGCCAACGGCGGACGCTTGCGTCTGATCCGACTCGGAAATGCTCTTCGGCAAGTGGCATCGCAACAGTCCCCGATCCCGATAAAACACCACCGCCACCACCACCACCACGGCCACATTGCATCTGCATTGCCGCCGTTCTATCCACAGTTCCTGTTCTCTTTCCCGCTATTTACCTACCTCGATCATCCACAATCTCTCCACTCTCTTTCTCTCTCTCTCTGTCTCTCAATATATATATTATATATATCCCCCTTTCTCTATCGCTTCTTCTCACGTTCTTTCACTGTGGGCCGTCTTTCCGTTGACGTCCTCATATGCCTACGCTATCTCTGTGAAGCATTTTACGCGGCTGGTGTTTTTCTCTCTCCCATTAACAAGTAGACTGAATATCAACATTCCTAACCCCCCACCCACCCATTCCTCGGATGATGGGGGTGGGTGGTGGTGATGATGATGATAATGGCCCAAATCCAAACTAGTGTAGTATACGCGTAAAACGATGGTGGACCGAATGCATGTAGCATATATACAATAAAAACGTAGTCGCCGTTGTAGCAGCCGCAGACACAGGAGTCGAGGGATCCACCGACAAAACACCCCCACCGGTCTGGACGCCTTCGGACTGTAGGGGGGTCGGTGGGGTAGACTAGCTGCACAGAAAAGCACAGCGTAGCAATCGCTGCATTGCTTCGTTGGTCATCGCCTAGATCCATCGGCGCCTTCAGCAGAAACAGAAACAGCAGCGGCTGCGGATGGCGACGTCAGAGGAGAGTGGGTAAGGTGTATGAAGCTACCGGACACATACAGAGGCCGTCACTAAGATACACGTACATACCTCCGACAACGTCATTCAACAGCAACAGCAGCTATAGTAGCAGCGACGTACGCATATCCTCTCACATACAGGAGTATATATATATATATATATATATTATATATATATGTATAGGGCATAAGCTCTTCAAGTAGATGTTATCATTATTATCGTCATCAGCATCGCATCATCATCACCACCACGACCACTACCACCACCATTATCAACATGACCGTCGTTTCGTCGGCCTTCCGCTCCGATGTCATCGCCCATTGCTTCGAGCGCCCGGCAAAACTGCTGCTGTTGCTGTTGCCGTCCCGAGATCGGAGGAAACGGAGATTTCCGCTCAGTCCTCTGTCGTCGTTCACTTATGATTATGATTATTATTACTTTTGCTGCTTTCTTTATCACTGCTGCTCACCACAGTAACAGTAGTAATGTGGTAGTAGTAGTTGGGGTATCTAAGTGGGGATGTCATTCAAGTCGAGAGGGGTAAGGGCCAATCGAATGAAGAAGAATCTCTGCCGGACATTGCATCTTTATCTTTGTCGACGTCGTCGTCGGTGTTGTCGTCGCCGTCGACCGAGGTTGCGGCGGAGGCAAGGCCGGCAGGAGTGGCCCAACCGGGTGCCCATGCTTGGAGGCCCTCGAAGCGTCTCACTAGCGTGCCTTTTAGCTTTTGGTGGCTGGAAACGTTGGTGTCGCTGCTGCTACTGATGCTGCTGTTGCTGCTGCTGTGGGTGCTTGAGGAATAGACCTGTCGTAGTGTCGGCGACCGTCGACTAGAAGAACCGTTTACCACAACGGACAGACGGGCCGAGGAAATAGACGGACAGAAGACAGACTGCTCGACCAACAGACAGACAGACATTCGATAGCGACAAGCGAAAGGCAGGCAAGGGAAAGCTTAACGCAACGCTGTTGATGAGAACGAGAAGCAAGCAAAAACCTTCGAAGGATTTCTCCCATTCCCTTCCCGTCAGTTTCAGCCCCTTCCCCCCCCCCCCGCCAGTCATCTTTCGCCTCACTACTGATAATCACTCGCATGATCAGTGACGTCAACGTCGTTATGATTATCATCATCATCATCTATCATATCATCATCATCACTTGCCTACAACCACGACGCCGGAACGTCGGACGTCGTAGGCGTGTAGGCGAGTGATGAGGACGCAAGGGCCAGCCACCTTCACCATCGTGATGATGATCCATCATCACCTCATCATTACGATGGCTACCATTAGACAGGGCAACGAAGGTCGCACCATCACCACCCTACTCCTCCTACGCAACTACAACAACTACCTTCAACAACAGCATCAGCAGAAACCTGGCAGGCAACAGAAACCAAGCAAGCGTATCGTAACAGGCGGCGGCAAACAAAATCATCGTCTTTGATAGAGATGGGTTTAAGAGGAAGCACTGCACACGATACAGTGGCAACAGCCGAAATCAAATGTACTAACGAACATCTAATAAAATCGAGTGCTCACACGCAAGGCGAAGGCACGTCGGGCAGCGCACTCAGCAGCATCAACATGTACTGCCCATTCTCACCTAACAGGTGTGTGTGTGTGGGACTGAAATGTTTGCAAGGGGCGTGTGGCAAAGGCGTCAGTCATCCTTTAGCAGATGCTGCTCGACAAAGACGGTTGACGACGAGGTCAGACTGGGAAAAAAGGGCAATTTCGATACGCTACATTTGCCTAGCCGGCTTGCCTTCTACTTCATAACCGTTTAGCCGCCACAAGGTAGCTGAACCTCAGCCAGAAGAGAGAGCAGATCCATGTCGAACGCGGGGCCGAGCGGCTGGGGGTAGAGAAAGTGTTTCGTTACGACCTGATCGGCGATTGCGGTTGGGGGTTCGATTTTGATCTGGGGTTTTGCCGTCGGCCATTCTCGTCGTCGTCGTCGTGATCGTTATAAGCAACAGCAGGAGCAGGCCTGCATACCAATGGGAACCTATTTCTTTTTTTATGTCCGAAAGCAGGAAAGGCAGAGAAGTATAAGAGGCATGGAAAGAGATAGATATAGAGAGAGTGGGGGGTGGAAAATTCTTCCCGTCTCATCTCCTTGCTCCTATTTCCTATCGGGATTTTGAGCGGCGGTGAGCGCTGCCGACAGCGTACGGGATCCTTTTTGCTCCAGGGCCCGCGCCTAGTCTTTATTTCCTTCATTACTCATTGTGTCATCGTCATTGCCTTTGTTGGCTCGTCGCTCGATGGTCGCCGGTAAGTAGCCAAAAATCATCAGCCTCTTAGGAGGCTCAACATGTGACCCCCGCTTCGAGACCAGCGTGCGGGCCGTGCCCGTTAACATCACGCGCAGACGATCACGACGGCATACAGCAGACCCCTGCCATTCGATGGCCTCTCAGCCAAGAGACATCGTGATAAAGAGAGCCATCGGCAAACGTGCGCAAGTATACGACGCAAGTACGCTCATGGACTTCGCGGCGGCATACCTACGCTCATAGACTTCACGGCGATATACCTGCGCTCATGGACTTCACGGACGATATACCTGCGCTCATGGGACTTCACGGCGAGATACCTGCGCTCATGGAATTCATGGCTTATGTGCAGACGTATGAAGACAACAAAGCACTATGCATAGTGCAGCAGAGGAGAAGGGTCAAATGAGTGGCCGGGCTGCCTGGCGTGAAGTGGGCTGCGGCCCGCGGTTGCGTCCATGGTCCATCATGACTGACAGCAGACAGGGTCGCGCGCAGCAAAGCCATGATGGGCAGAGCAAGCGAGCTATATGTGCGAGATGCGTGCGCCAAAGCGCAGGATGGTAGCGATTTGTGGCTGGGCCAGCAAAAGGGGAGGGTTCGGCGCTTGTTGATTCGACGCTGCTATCGTCGCGCGTGTTCCGTCGACTTCATTCGTCCGTTTATTTCTTTCCTTGTGGTGAAGATAGCGGGCGGTGACGTTATCGCCAACGTCCATGATGATGATCAGATCTCTAGCCGCCCATGATGTTAGTGCTGCAACAACAACAGTGGCAACAACCAACAAGACACAGCAGCAACAACAACAACATCAGGAACCACACGACAACAATAAAAGTAGCAGCAATAACAATAACAAAAACGCGGCAGCAACAAACAACAACAAACAACAACAACAACAACAACAACACCAACAACAACAACAAGCAACAAACAACAACAACAACAACAACAGCAAAAGCAACAACAACAACAGCTAACAACAACAACAACCATGAAACACTGCTGATGTAATGACGACCACAAATAATGGCGCGGACGACTGAACATCTGATGGGCAAGCAACGGGTGGGCGAGATACATGGTGGACATGGCCGAAACGCGGCGGCGACGTGCTTCTGTCGTGGTGCACCGATGCACCGTAGTCAGTGGCTGCCGGTGAGATCGTCGGTACTCGTAGAGATTGTCTCGTATGCATGCGTGCGTGCGGGCATGAACACACATTGGCACGTCGTCCTGAACCGCAAATCTCGATGCACGGCAGCAGCAGTGCCAGATGTACTAGTTTTAATAGTATAATAATAATATATTTTTGAATACAGATTTTGCATTATTACGTGTTTCACAATTACTAATACATTAATTATATAACATCTACAATAATGCTTAGATATTGTTTGCGCGAGTGTCGGTGGCCATTCAACTTATCTTGGCGTTGCCTCTCTGTAGTTCCAATAACATCTCTGTCGGAGAACGCAACTAATAATTAATAATAATGTGTTCTTATCGAATGTCGAGTGGATTAGACTCTTAAAAATTGTTGCATATCCGATTTGGCCCACAAATATACCAGTAAGCAACCGGTATTAATTGACCAGGCGATCAGGTGTTACGTCCATACTCATGCGAATCGAGTCATTTGTTCAATCA
>QVRM01001861.1:0-57134 GCA_003439945.1 Dermanyssus gallinae | reverse complement strand
TTCTGACGAATATATAATAAGGCCGCCCAGAAGATGCGACATGGTCGCTTAGAAGAGAATTCACCAAAAAATTAGTAGTTTATTAGCTTTCACGCCAAATACCTCAAAATAATTACCCTACGACCGCTCCTATACAGAAACTAAGCCTAAGCATACCGTCTTATTCGAGAGAAAATTCTACTTATTTTGAAGAATATATAAGACCGGTCGGAAGATGCGGCATGGTCGCTTAAAAGAGAATTCGCAAAAAATGAAGTTCTATATTAGCTTTCACGCCAAATACCTCAAAAGCATTACCCTACGACGCCTTAGCGCTCAAAACTAACACATTCAGGCAAACGCGCGTTTCACGCGTGATGATCATGTTGGTACCAAATATATGTCAATGCGAGCTGTGGTTGCGGATTAATTATGATTTTTCGAAGGGCATGTCCGGATTAAATGCATGTAAAATGACTGTGTGACGACGTTCACTACCGCCGACGTGTCGCGCGACAGCCACAGCGCGTCATTTTTCATGCACTTAACACGTTCGCCAAAAAATCTTTCGACATGGTCGCCGAAAAATCGTCATCACTCCGCAACCACAGCTCGCATTGACATAGATTTGATACCAATATGATTGCGCCTGAGTCTGTTAGTTTTGAGCGCTGAGTGTCGTAGGGTAATGATTTTGAGATATTTGGCGTGAAAGCTAATAAATAACTTCATTTTTTTGCGAATTCTCTTCTAAGCGACTATGCCGCATCTTCCGACTTACATGTTTTTCAGAAGAAGTTAAAAAAAAAGTTCTCTCGAATACGACGGTATGCTTAGTTTCTGTATAGGAGGACTGGTTGTCTTGCAATAGCACATTTTGTGCTCCTATGTCGGGCAAAAATACAAGTGTCACAAATTGTAGTAATTTCACTCTCGCTCCGAAACAAAACTTCTCAGGGACTATGTTCTTTTGAAAAGAACATCTGCTTTAACGAGCTCTTCAATTCCATATATTGCGCTTCAAATATTCCTGAAACACCCTATATATATATATATATATATATATATATATATATATATATATATATATATATATATATATATATATATATATATATATATCTAGATTTATATTCATATATATATAAATATATATTGTTTTCACCTTAGTATGTTAAAGTAGATTTCATACCGTGATTACGGCGGTGAAGGAGTGCTCAGTCCCCAAGCATTCGCCACGCAGTGAAGCGCATGCGCGTACATGAAACTTGTCAGGATTCCGAAGAAGATCGTCCAAACATGTAATGCCTATCTTTGCTGAATCGGCATTTCGCGTGATGTCAAGACGGCTAATCGGATTCAAATCTACGAACATCAAACATTATATATACGCTACTGAAATCTCAGTTTATTTATACAGCACAGTTCACCGCACTCAATATTGACTCAATCCTGCTTATGCGAATAACGGTATCCATATTATTAGATAGTATAGTAGATAGCAGATAAGCCACCTTGCCACACCTCGATGTGGCAGTTTATGATGCATCCGTATTTTGTTTATGTTCTTTTTTTGGTGTGCTATGGCACCGATCCGACCTCAACTGAGCTATGGTAAAAGAAGACAAGAGAATCACGCTGTCGTACAAAGAAACACCATATTGTTATCTAGATTTGAATTCTTATGCGATTGTAGTAGCGAAAGAGCAGTCAACTTCTGAGACGCCTCTCGTGAAATAGTACACACGAGTGGCGACTTCTCCAAACAAATATTGCAGTACTTTTCCCAGTAGTGTCATGGTTGTTACGGCAGTGAGCATAGAATAGCACGTAACCAATATATTAGAGCACTTCCATATGTTGTTTTTGTTCCGTCCTGTTTCGCTTTCCTATATTTAATTAATCATTCATACTGCCGACAGAAGAGCCATTCCAGAGCGGTAGTCATGCCGGACTAAATAAGCCATGCATGTCTGCGTGGGTCCTGCATTCAGCAAGCAAAATGAGATGTTTTTATATTAAAAAAAGAAACCTAAGAGTGTATTTCCCCCGTTGATGTCTCACTGCAAGGTTTTAGGGCATTATTATTATTATTATTATTATTATTATTATTATTATTATTATTAAGGCAATACAATTGTGAGTTGTGAATGTGTGTCCTTGTTGTTTTATTGTTTCCTTCTAGCTATTCTCAGCCCATCGCACTTAATATCGACGCGGCATTTCCTCTGCAAACTGCCAATGAAAACAGCTGGGGGAGTAACTATGACTCTCTTTCCAGTGTTAATGCCTGCAACGCGCCAGATACGCGTGCTGCGGGTACCTTCACGCGCCAATAGAAAGTTAGTCAGATGTATGAACTCCCGGTAGTAACATTCTTGAGGCCACATTTGTTGGCGCGGGAGGGAAGGCATATGATATAGATTGCGTGGCGATGAATACTTATTGTCATACTGTCGTGGCCCATTCGAGGGCTGTTAAGGCTAACTTAAAATACTGGGGAAGTGTACTGCACACGGAACCCGGGCCGTGTTTATAATAATGGTCGGTGCAGGTGCGGACCAGGCAGTTCATGCGTCTAGGTTAGCAGAGGCTAACAAATGTAGAAAATACTCTGGCGTTGATTATCCGCATCAATTTTGTCCGTTGGCTTTTGAAACAATGGGAGGACCAGGCCCGCTTATATTGAAATTCATTCAGCGCGTGGGTAGAAGCCTTAACCTTTCCACGGGAAACTCGAGAGCATCGGAATTTTTGCGCCAGAGGCTGTCGCTCGCAATCCAACGAGGAAACGCAGCATCTGTTCGGGGCACATTGTCGAACTGGGCTAATCCCGGGTTAGAGAACCCGTAACCACACGTTAACGCGGAGACAATTGTTCATTCCAAAGTGCTAACATAAAAAGTCTAATAATACATTTATTATTATTATTATTATTATTATTATTATTATTATTATTATTATTATTATTATTATTATTATTATTATTATTATTATTATTATTATACTTATTATTATTAGCGGCCTGACTGAACTGAATGAACACTGACTAGCTGCGTGTTTTGCATACCGAGTCACCGGTCGTGATCGTCCACTCACCTCCTGGCCCCGTATCGATGGTTCCAGCATACGTTTCAATTGTCTTCTCGTCGCAGCGCGGTATGACGGCAATCTTAACCACACTAAAGTACGGCAAATTCTTTAGTGTAACTAGTGATGTCTTTGACTTAACAAGCCCGCCCTTGCCATACGCAACAAGATACAATAGGTCACCGCTGCACGCAATATCAGGGAGCTCAACGACGATGTCCGTGGTAGTTTTCTGTCGATTTAAACTTAACGTGAGGTTTCCAGAGATATCTGTTGAATTCAAACACACGGTCATTAGACTAACGTCTGTTTGTAACTGTCATAATGGGCTTCTTTTTGCCTAGGCCTGCGGACTAAAGAGCCTATATACAGGCAATGTAGGACATTTTTGAAATTAATTGCGTAACACTGTTATGTCGATAGTGTAAGCAGACGTCACATCTTAGACAATCATATTTTCTGTTAAACAAGGGTTTATTATCAATGTGTACAGGTATCACAATTACTAATATACCACTTATATAATATTCACAGTATAGCTCGTATGATTATTATTATTGCTTGAGTGTTAGTGACCACTTAATATCATCTTGGCGTTGCCTTTCTGCTGCTCCAATGACAGCCTTTGTCGAACGCTGTCGATTTTGGCTCCGTTGTTGTTCTGTCAGTTGGAGTGCATCCTTGCCTCAAAGGCCAGATGACTCAAGGCCGAACGCCATTACAACGTGGTCTCCAAAAAGATGCGCAAATAGGAGCCGTTTGTGCATCTCCCGTTGGTGAATGATCTGACCGACGCTTGTGCTGGCTGGTCCACGATAGCCGAGAGCGTACTTGTAGGAGATAGTGACATTCTACACAAGCAGCCGATTATGGTTGCACTCCCGATTGGTAAGACCCTCCGATCGAGCGCATGTCGTCCCTCTGCAGTCCGCCAGGCTCCAGTGTAATACGGTAACCGGCATATCTTAAAGCGCGTCCGTATATGCCATTGATGGCTTCGTGGCGGCCCTGTGTGAGCCTGGCCAGCTCAGTGCAGCTAGGCCGGTGCAGGCCACGCCCATTCTGCACCAACGTGGAGGTAAGTGCCGGAGAGTTCAATCAATGAACCTCTCCTCTGAAATCTGGCACACGATGACGTTCTAGACATTTAGCATCTTGCTCCGGGAGTGAAATTGCTCGCGTACGCGGATGATTTGACTGTAACAGTCAGAGCATGGACTAAGATAGAGCTGGAGACATACGCCAATATTGCGCTGGCGGATGTCTATAGGTGGATGCTGATCCTACTTATCGGAAGGACAAAATATGGTCCTCTTAAACTTACGCTATCGGGCGTAAATCTTCAGCTAAAGAATACGCTAAGACACCTGGGCATACACTTAGACCAATAATTTCGAGCAAACCCTCATGTCAGGGTCGCGGCCGGCAAGGCTAAAAAAACGGCTTATGACGTTGCTCGTCTATTGTCTAATATGTACTGCCCGAGAGATAGTATCCAAAGACTTCTGATTTCCGTATCCAAGTCGATCATCCTCTTTGGGTTGTCCGTTTGGATGTCTCCTGCAATGGACACGGGCGCCACGGAGAATATCCTACAAAAATCTAGCGCATCATCGCGCCTGTGAGTTAACCCACATAAAGGGTTCTTTGACGAACGCGATGTGACACCTGATCAGTGGCAGAAAGAGTGGCATAGCATCTCAAACAAACAACCAGGGGGTGCTTGTGAGGAACTTCATTCTGAACATTCGCCAATAGATGAATCGTCCCGGGGGTCGTCTCACATACCACCTGACGCCACCCAAGGAGCGGTCGATACGCGCATAGATGATGACGGGTTCACTCTATATAAAAATAATGCATACAGATTAACCTGGGCCGGTCAAACGAGGCCCAGGCACTACTAGATGCAAAGAGGCAAAAGGAAGATGTGCAGATGATGATGATCAGCGAACCGAATAAGAGATGACTTTATGACGGTCCGGGCAAGGAGCGTCTCGGGAATGAAAATAGGGACGCACTGCTCTGGGTTTAACCCACAGTACCCGCTAAGACACAAGGACTGGGCATGGGCAAAACTTGACCGAGAACCGACAGTGTTCAGCTGCTACATACCGCTAAACACGCGACGGCAGGAATTCACCGACTTCCCGGACGACTTTGCGGAGGAGATCAGGCGACGTGCAGCAAGAAATAGGGCCATCCTTATTGGGGGAGACTTTAATGGGGCTGCAGCGGAATGAGGAAGCCGGCGTTCGAACGGCAGAGGTCGGGAGCTATCAGAATGGCTAGCCCAATTGGGCATGACCCTTTCCAATGACGGCCTTCACCCCACGTTCGAGCGAAGAGACCAGTCCTCGTCCATCGACCTAACATTCGGTAGCGAGGACACGGTGGAAAAAGTGAGACGCCGGAGGGTCTCGGACGAAGACTCCCTGAGCGACCATAATTATAAAGAGTACGAATACGGTGGGGACTCCATCACCCAGCATCGGGAAGACAGCCACAGAACGGCATGGCGAGCTGACACCATGGACTCCGATTGCGATATCCAGACTCATTCCATTGCCTAGGCTGATTGAGAAGCGAATCCGGCGGAGGCGAGAACGGCAGAAGAAGGCGGTAGCTAGGAAGCAAACGCTCGAAGAGTAGCAACAAGTATGGAGTCGAATGCCATCGGAGGCACCAGGGGCGTGGACCCGCCGGGTCATTCCGGATCTCAAGAAATGGTATGACAGAAAACACGGAAGCGTCACCTATCACCTGACGCAGGTGTTAACGGGGCATGGGTGCTTCCAGAAGTACCTACACAGGATGGGCAAAGCTCCGGACCCTGCGTGCGTCACGTGTGCGACCGGCGAGGTTGATGACGTTACCCACACCATCTTCCTCTGCCCAGCACTAGAAGACGCACATACGGGATCCCCGGTAGTAGGTGCTTTTGCGTTCTCGGACACGGCGGTGACGGATCTAGTTGCCGCCATGCTTGAGGACGAGCGCAATGGGATCTAGGCGTGAGCCTGGTGGAGAGAGGTTTAAGAAAGAAGAACGAGCTGGAGACGGAACGGGAAGAAGCGCCGGGGTCGAGCGGCCAAAGTTAGCAGTCGCGAAGACACGGAGAGCATAAAAGAACCTCCATATTTCATCAAAGTAAAGCGCAAGCAGTTTCTTTGAGAAATTGTTGTAACATATATATCAATAAAAATAGTATTATTATTACTATTATAAACTCCACCAGCAAACCGCCAGCGAATGGAACACCGTCACCTAGCCAACGCCTGCCGCCCTCTTCTCCCGCTTCTCTTTACCGGTTACTTGCCAACGCTAAGATGACACGCAAAGTGCTGCGCAGGATTCCAAAGAGAGCCGGTATCTCTTTGCGCAAGCTCTTCCATTATCTGCTTAAAGATGTTGTGAAAAAGAATGCCGAATCGAGCTAGACCGCTCTGCTCACTCTCGCCCCAAAAGTCCTCCACGTCGACAAAAAAACTAAACAAAAACCATAGCCTGGCCAGCGTGGTCAAGGAAAAAGTGGCTCTCTTTGGCAGATCTCAATCGCGTAGAAGCCGAGGGTCGAGGCAAACGTATTTTTTTAAATAATTTTAATGATAAAGCTTGTGCTCAGATTACTGCTCACAAGCTCTCCATGGATTTGAATGTGCAAAGCGCCATTAGAATCTTGTTTTCTGACGACACGATTGCATCCGTAACGGAGGAGTTGATTTGTGAGATGATGGCAAAGCACCCTTCTGCTCCTGCAGGGAACGTGGTTCCACCGTCCCCCATCGGTTTGCCTGCGGTCGGGTCGTTCTCGAGCGAAGATGTCGCCAAGGCACTTCGTACTTTTCCATCTGGTGCGGCGGAAGGACTCGATGGCCTCACGCCCGACCATCTGAAATGCCTTCTTCCTGCCAACGGAGACCACAACGATGTGCTGGAAACACTTGCCAAGATATGCGATATTATACGTAACGGGCAAGTTCCGGAGGCTGTGAGAAGCGTCATTTATGGCGGGTGGCTCATCGCCCTGAAAATGAAAACCGGGGGGTATCGACCCATAGCCGTTGGTTGCACTCTGCGGAGATTGACAGACCCTGCTTCCCCAATTCAAAATGAAAAACTACAGCCAAGGCAGATGGAGTACGCTACTGATAATGGGGCGGAAATAATTGTTTATACAGCTCGCAGCTTTCTCGAAAACAACGAGAAATGTTGCCTCTTAAAATTAGGCTGACTCTTCTGTTGTTCGATGAGACTGAAATCACGTCATCAGCCGGTTGTCAGCAGGGGGACGTAGCGGCTCCACTTGCGTTTTATCTGCTTCTGCGTCAGTACGTCAACCAGTTGAAATGCAGGGTACCTCTGTTCTACCTCGACGATGGGACCCTGCTTGACAACGATCCGTCGGTGTTACTTAGAGACATGAAAGATCTTAGAGCGTTTGAGCAATGGAGCGGGCTGCAGCTCAACCCCTCTAAATGCGAAATTTTCCTTAAGGGTTTCGGAGACGAAAAAAGACAGCAGGTTATCGCGCAATACAACAGCAAGCTCCCGGGCATTCTTGTAAAGGCCCGGTGTGAGCTGGACCTGCTGGGTACGGCGGTGTTCCCCGATATGACTGGACCGGTACTGGCCGAAAAGGGAGAACAACTCTCCCGGCTTTACCAGCGGCTGGGACATCTCGGGAGACACCAAGTCTACTATCTGCTCCGGCACGCAATGTGGGTGCAAAAGGTCTTGTACGTACTACGGAATTCACCTGCCTTCCTTCTGCCGTCAGAAACAATGGATCTTGACGACCAGGTGAGGAGAGCCTTAGAAAACATTATTGACCTGACGCTCGAGGATAACGCATGGACGCAGGCAAGCCTACCGGTCCGGCTGGGTGGAATGGGCATTCGCTCGGCCACGGATCTTGCTTAGCCCTCCTTCCTGTCTTCGTCACATAGCTGCACCCCCGCAGTGGCCATTACTGCTGGCGGATCCATCAGCCACCAACAAGACGCCGTTCGGCTCTGGGACGCGCGTCAATCTGGTAGTCCTTCTGAGGAACAGGTCACTAGACAGAAGGGGGTAGGACCAAATCGCCACTCAGGCTACTCACTTAACTTATTTGTCGGTCTACGAGTTAGATGTAAACAATATTAGACTGAAAGCGGTCTCATCCGACGCCGCTGGTGCGTGGCTCTACGTGTTTTCCTCCGAGCTCGTAGGCAGTAAGCTGGCTGACGACAAGTTTCGTGCCGCTAGTGGTCTTAGACTTAGCATTGCCATGTTTAAGGAAGAGGAATGTCTATGCAGTGGAAAGTGGATGAGCGCAGCCTGCACTGGCTTAGCTGCACTAAGCTGGCGGGGCTTACGCAGGGCCGCCGCGATGCTATCAATGACGTCCTCGGGCGCGCTTTTAGGCAAGCCGGTTACCGCGTCACGCTGGAGCCTGGTGGATTGCAGAGGAACGACGGGTGTCGATCGGATGGCCTTACCACCCGGGACTGGGACCGTAATCGGCCGCTGGCGTAGGACGTCACTGTCTCTGTCACGTGCGCCCTTGGATATCGTGCACTAGCCAGCGCGGGCGTCGGCCACATCATTCACCAACGGGAGATGCACAAACGGCGCCTATATGCGCATCTTCTTGTGGACCATGTAGTAATGGCGTTTGGTCTCGAGTCATCTGGCGTTTGGGGCAAGGATGCACCAAACTGACGAAAGAGCTTGGAAAAAAGCTCTTTGAGGCTACAGCGGAACCAAAATCAACCGCGTTTCTCCGACAGAGGGTGTCATTGGAGCTCCAGAGAGGAAACGCTAAGATGATGTTGAGTGGTCAGCGACACTTGAGCAATAACAGTGATGTTATATAATTAATATATTAGTGTTGTCATTGTCATACATGTACATAATGATAATAATACCCTGTTTCCAAAAAAAAATCTTATAAAAATACAACTGTGAATGTGTATCCTTGTTGTTTCCTAATTTCATGGTTTACCTATTTTCAGCCCATCCCACGTAATATCGACCCGGCAATTCCTCTGCCAACAGCCAGTGGCAGCAACTTTTCACTTTTTCGGGGTGACCCTCAGCCAACATTTACCGTCCACGGGACTGCTTTCGCATTGCTTCGTGAAACGGACCCCATAAATGAAAATGTGCAATGGTGGGGCTCGAACCTGTGCATCTAGAAAACTCCTCCGGTTACGAGGCGCACGCGAATGCATCACGCCAGCATGCTCGACTCGAATGAGGCCAATAAAAGCAGCCGCCTCAGAAACTCGGCGCGGGTCCTCGGTGTTTGCTTGTACTCGATCACTTAAGTCTTTCATAAATATCCTTGTTATACTGTTGACGAGGCCCGTTGTCTCCACTGTAATCAGAACGAATGTCTCGGCTCTAACACTGCGTATCTACGTCATTTTTTTGCTGCGTGTTTGGCGGATAGGACAGTGCGGCTGTGCAAGAGACTGTCGCATCCCAAACCAGACATTTGTCTTTATTTCACGGCGGAATGGTGACACCATCAGGCATTTTATCGTCATAGAGTCCCAGTCTGGTCTCCAGCATACTAGGTATTCCCGCTTTTCGGAAGGCACCCATCCCGGCTTCCCGCCTTCTTTAAATTGCTGCGTTTGTTCCGGTGTGCCTAGGAGCCCGGCCTTGCTCCTCCTGTTGCAGCTCTTTAGATAAAGGTCTTTGATTTCCACAGCTTTCCACTAATCCAATATTGTGCACGTTATATAATAATATAATTAGTAATTGCGATACTTGTTCATATTGATATTAATAAACCTTTGTTTAAAAACATATGATTAGTATGCGTCTTCGACTTCGCAATAGCCGCCTCAACAAAGCGCCGTTTTGTTTCGCTACAAGAGGTGACAGAAGTACTACCAGAGCAAACCCTCACGTAAGCGGGTGGTACGTCGTTGGTGTTTAGCCTAATCCTTTATTTCTACAGGAAGGCATTAATCGAACATTGGTGCAATTAACAGAAACGGCAAAGAAAAAGAAAAACGAAGGCTATAAATTGTTGGGACCAACATTAGGCCAGTATTATGGCCAACAAGACATGCATGTTGGTCGATTGTATCAGAAGTCGAATGTAGGTCCACAAGTGAGGTTTGATTTCTCAGAGGAACCGGAAATAATATGCTCCCCGTGGCACGGTTAGGCCTACTCGGTAGTGCTGTTATGCTTCAGGCAATCCGGGCTGCGGTATTTTGAAACTGCTTATTTCGACTCCTGGCAAAGCGTGGTTAGTTTCTCTAATAGGGCAAACTTCGAATGTGCAAATATGTACTTGCCAAACTGTTGACTAGGTACCTTGTCGCCAGTACTAACCCTGATCGCAGGTTGATTTGTCTGCGTTGTCCCTTTCCTGAAGACACATTTTTTACATTTTTACTTATTGTTGTTCGAACGTCGAAGCAAGCGGTCACGTTCTTGGAGAATCCTGCCTTAAGGTGGTGTTTTTGGTGTACAAGCAAAGTTGCGCTTCACAAGTGAACCAGAAAAACTGTCAGAGGATTGTGTACCGAACTAGAGGACGGAACCGTTTTGTTGGAAAGTGGTGGCTGGAGTGGATATAGCTGTTTGAAATGAACACTTAGAAGGTGAAAACGTAAACAAACACAAATATATAGTATATATACATGTGCTTTGAAACGCATTAGGACGGACGTTAAATCAACGTGCCAAGAGACGACGTTGTATTTACATATATAAAGACCACGCGTGCACCATGTCTGGAAAGAACGATGAGATGTCATCTGACGGCGGTGAATATATCTGGAGCCGTAAACACATGGAGTGGCGGTACGTCAACATACGTACCCTTGGGTAGAATATCTGTGTGCACGTGTGGAAATATGATGGACAGAAAAATAACTGCAAAAAAGACTTGAAAGGATTGAAGAAAGAGAAACCGCTTTGAAGTAGAGGGAGGGGAGGATCGCCGCGGTCAAGCAGGAGCTGATTGAACGACTCAGCAGAATCGAGAGAAGAGTAAAGGAACGCCAGCGGAGACAGCCTACAACTGCTGCTGCTCGTAGACCAAGTAAAGAAATGGCTACGGGACAGAAAGGCAAGAGAGAAGGCGAGGCTAGCAGAAGAGGAGGTAGTAGATCTTGAGCTGAGTCGTAATGTTGAGAACAAAAAGACTGACGACATTGATAATCACAACACGAGCGAAGACGAAGAAATACGCGGAGGCGATGACCGACGAATGGTACAACAGCAGAAAAGACAGCAGGGGAGTGTGGGAACTGGAGGGGGCGTTGGACGTGATCCGGCGGTTGGTCATGGCCAACCTAGCGGTTCTCGAAAGATCTTAAGCAAAAACCGAAAGCCAGATAGAAGATGGAAAGGAGGAAAAAAGAAGCCGGCACCTTTCCGACGGATAACATTGCTAAATATGAGAGGTGGTAGGAGACGGGGTAAGTGGGAGGAGCTATGCAGGCTGATAGAAAGGAGAGAAGTAGATATATTGGTAGTAACAGAGGCACATCTATGTGAGGCAGAAGTTCTACCGGGATTTCATGGATACAATTGGTATGAGACAAATAGAAAGACGGGGGCAGGAGAAAATAGGTTTGGAGGAGTGGGTATACTTATTAAAGAAAGCATAATAGGTAGGGAAGTGACTGAACTGAAAATGAAAGACTTGGTGGTGGTTGATATTGAGGGGCTTAGTGGGGTAATAAGAAATATAGGGGTATACAGGGCGCCGAGTAATACATTAGAGGAAGGTAGAACATTGTACAATAGATTAGCAGAGGCGGTCGCAAGTAGTGAGGAGATGGGCTTAGATAAAATTGTGGTCGGAAAATATACGTATAGTCAGGAAAATAGGAAGTCATGTGCAGAATATATTATGGTCAGAGAAAAGGTACGGGAATGGGTGGGAGAGATGATTGTATATGAAGGAAAGGAATGGAACATTAGCAGTGATCATAATTGGGTGGAAGTTACGGGACGGGGAAAGGCTACTGATAAGTTGAAAGTAGACAAAAAGGTGATAGACAAACAGAAATTGGCACATAAAATACATGAAATTAAACAGCTGTTAGAGGACACCATAGAGATAGATCTAGACGAAGTGCGTAAAATAATAGTATTTCTTGTATCGTATAAGCGGCGATCGTTAGTGCCATTGGTAAAATAATTACATCTCTATTCTTGCAGGTGCTGGGGTCCACGAACTCTTTCAAGACAAAGAAGCACCCTGAAAATATTGAGATTAGAGATGCGCTTCGACACTAAATTTAAACGTTCTTACGAGAAGCGCTTTCTGTCGTTACGAATGAGGTTCTAGATACTGGCGGGAAAGTAAGAGTCAACGGCACTCGTGACCAAAACACGTGCGTGCAGGCAGCGTCGTAGCAAACAAATCTTTCAGGGCCCACCCAAAAAACAGCAGCATCGACTCACCTACTTTCAATGACACTGCGAAGATATAAAATTAATTTTAGCCTTTCTCTCCTGACTACACAGTACGACGTACTGATCCTCTCCGAGACCTGGGTCACGTAACCAACTGTAGTTTTCGGTTGGTATCTGATAGAGTGTATTGGACAACAAAGTAAAAGTCTTAGAAGAGCAAGCAGTGGAGCTGCTGTACTATATAACGATAAGAAAACGTCGATATGATGAATGCTATAAAATAGTTAAAGGGCGTAAGAGGGGGAGAGAGGGGGTAGTGGAATGAGACGATTGAGGAGGCAATAATGGAAAGAAAGAAATGGAGCAAGGAGCACAGAAAAGTAGTATGTAGGAACCCGGGTAATGTGAAGGAATACTGGCAAAAATATATGCAGGCAAAGACAAAAGTTCAGAATTTGGTACAACAAGCAATAAAACGGCAGGACGAATAGGAGTTAATTAGTATATTGGGAGCTCCAAGGGGACAACGGGGAAAGCGATTTTAGACATATGCAGTTAATGCCGGAAAAAGCATGACTAATCTTGAGCATGAAAAGTGTACACAAAAGAAGAGATGAATGCGGCGGTAGAAGCGCTATTTTTTGCTAGTAATGGAGTTAGTGAAGAGAGGTCGAGAATAAATACAAGTATAATCACGGGGGTAGATAAAATAGAACAAGTTATTAGAAGAATGAAAGGGAAGGCGGCAGTGTTAAACGAAATAACAATGGAGATAGTACACGCATTGGGTGAGGTCTACATAAGTTATTTATCTAAAGTTTTTTATAGCACCTTTGCCGGAAGTAGCATACCGAGAAGTTGGCGTAAGGGAAGGGTATCTTTGCTGCCAAAGGATGGCGTCGATAACGGTGATTTGAGAAATAGACGACCGATAACTATTACACAAATTACGTACCGTATTTTTATGCAAATTTTTCAAAAGCCGGGTACAAGATGGGTTAGAAGCGAATGGTAAAATTAGGGAATGGCTATGTGGGTTTAAGAAGGGATATAGGTTAGACGACCATATTTTTTTATTGAATCAGATAGTTGAGATCTCTGGGATGAGGGCACAAGGTTGTATTAGGGGCTTTTTGGATCTAAACAAAACTTATAATATGGTCAATAGATATACCTTGTACAAATATATGGCAGAAGAAGAATTTAAAGCAAGTTTCATCGACTTATTAGAAGATATTTATAGGGAAAACCCAGTAATGATTAAAAGACGGGAGGGAGAATCGAAAGAATATGGTGTTGCTAAAGGAGTGAGACAAGAATGCCCTTTATCATCAATACGTTTTCTAATATATATAGAAATAATTGCGGAAAAAGTGAATAACACCGGGTTGGGGTGGCAGATCTGTGAAAGGAAAACGTGTATTAGGATACCTCTTTTGTTGTTTGCAGATGATATGGTTATTTTAGGAAGAGACGTAGGAGAGGTTCAAGGAATGCTTGATGCCTGTGGGAAGGCAGCAGCTGAATTAGATATTGTCAGAAAATCTTTGAATAGTGCAAATATTATAAGGCTGTTCGACCTACACTGCGGTAGCGGTAGCTACAACTCGTACTCTCTCAGAAGCTTCTCTCACTGACGTCATGCTCTGTGAGGAGAGGGAGGCAGAGATTCAAACACGCTGCTCCCGCTAACGGCCGTCTGCTACGAATGCATGATATATGAAATAAACGGACTTACCAGTAGTTGTACTTAACCGCCAAAAACGGCTTGTTCACTCCCGTAAATAGCAAATAGAAATCCACTAATTCGCTTAAACAAAGGCTCCCCCGAAACTCTACATTGGTGCCGTGACTAGGATTCGAGTCCTTTGTTGATCCTGTGTGGATATCGTTTGCTATTTTCATGTTTTCGGGTGTTTTTTCGTCGCTTTGAACTTTGAGTGAATCGACCACGAGCAGACCCGCTGCTCACGCGTTTCGAGTGTCGTGTGTCTCGTGAAATCTTGCTCACAACGACAACTCGATCATGACGGATCGAGCACTCACCTGCCTACGGCGCTTCCGGACAATCGAGCGTAACCGTTTAAAATTGTACGTCGAACAGGCGCGACAAATAAGAGACATCGCGGCAGACCAGCGGGACAAGGCCGAGCTGGTCAACCTGCAACGAAATGTCGAAAAATGGCATCAGGCGATGAGCGACTACGACGCTCAGATTGTTGCTCACAGTAGTTTGCCTGAAGAAGACCTCGATCATCGTGAATTTGAAGAAAGCGATGAGCATTCAAATGCAGCGCTGGAATGTTCAACACTTCTTAAACAGTTAATTGACGAAGTGAATTCAGTAACCGCTCCAATGATGCGTAACGGGACAACGGACTCGCCCTCGACATCAACAGCAGCAGCAACAACCACATCATCGTCATCTTCGATGCCAAGCCAGTTTATCATCAGTTCTGCCCCGCCCGTTTTCGACACGTCCCCTGAGGTGTTTGATGGGGATATCTTGCGTTATCGTGCTTTCATTGCTCATTTTGATAACTGGGTATCTCGCAACACAGGCGCCTCGGCCACCGATCGTCTTGTAGCTCTCCGAAAGCTACTGCGTGGTCCTCCAAAGCGACTAGTTGACTCATTGCCGGTGAACGATGTCAGCTACAAGGTGGCTCTTAAGTTGTTGGAAGACAATTACGGAAGACTGGACATCGTCAGGCAGCAACTGATTGCGTCTTTGCAAAAACCGCCAAAAGTGAAATCGCAGTTTGACACTGTGGGTTTACGCCAGCTCCTCAACTTCGTACAGTCCGCAGTGCAGTCGTTGGATGGACTCGAGAGTCCGTTGCATGCGTATTCCTTGTCGTTTAAGGCTACACTCCGGGCAGCTATCCCGTGGAGGATTGTGTTTGACTTCACCGAGAATAGGAGATTGTCGTCTGTACACTCAGCGTCAGGCAGCTCTGCTGACAATGATTCAGCACCAGGCGGTATCGATTAATTTGCCGCTGAGGCCGCTGACGAGATCCGCCAGTTGATTGATTATGTCAGCCGGTATACGTCACTGCGCGAAGAGACAGCGATACTCGGTCAGCTAACTGACGTCGATGAGAACCGAGAGCGACGCCAGTCTGACGCATCGCAGAAGCAGAAGAAAACGGACTATCATGGTGGCAACCGTTTAAAATCGACCGCGTCAGCAGTAGCAGTACCACAGCCATGCAAGTTCGCTCCGTGTCTCTTCTGCAGTGACGCTAAACATTCGTCGTCACGCTGTGCTGCCGACTTAACGATCAAACAACGGATGAAGATCCTTCTTGAGCAGAACAGGTGTCATGTGTGTTTCCGTCCTCGCCACGTCAAGCTATCACAGTGTGCTGGACCCAACGTCGGGTGCCGAGTGTGTAACTCGAGAGATCATTATACCTCGATGCACAGCACAACTATCTGCAGTAATCATCCAGTCGCTGCTGCGAGTGATCTTCACAGGCGCGGCGATAACCAACATTCTCTGATGTACATGGCAACTGCATTCCTCACGAACGCAGGAGGTTGCATTTCTGTGCGCGTCTTCATGGATTTGGGGAGTAGTTTGACTTTTGTTACTCCAGACGCGCTCAAACACTTACCAGACGCCCAGCCAGTTTATCATGCCAACCTCAACATCCAAGCATTCGCCAGCACTCACGAGATATTGTCGGCGCGCTATAAAATCACCCTGCAGAGTACGCATGACGACACACGCGTCGACATATTCGCGTACAAGCATGATTTTGCCGTAAACCCGACAAATGATTGCACTCCAGGCGTACTCGAGGCGATCAAGAGATTCTCGGCAGACCACTCCCTTGCGGATCGATCGCTCCTTGGCGAGCAGCCGGCCTCACCTCCTGCCGTACTAGTTGGAATTGATCAGTTTTACAAACTGGCGTACCTTGGCCGCGAAAGACGTGTCGTTGATGGTCTTGTTGCCAAACAGACTCGGTTGGGTTGGATCATTGGTGGTCCTACAACGTCGGCCAACATTAGAGGTGATGTAGCAAACGTCATCGCTCATTGCTGCGCGGCCGCGTTGTCGAAACCCGCGCGCGACATCGAGCGTCTCTGGAGATTGGAAGACTTTGGCTTACATGACGAGCCACCGGGTCTCTCACCTGGCGACGCAGCCGCCGTTGGCCAATTCGAAGAGAGTGTGCCTTATGATGGCAAAGAGTACACCGTCTCGCTACAACGCAAAGACGACATATCGCAACTATTGAACGACAAAAGCACAGCTCTCGCCCGCCTGAAAGGTAAATTTCGATCCCTTCGCCGCGATCCTGAGACATACAAGCGATATGACGAAGAGGTGATGGCCTTCGTACGCGAGGGACATGCTGAGGAGTTGTTCGGCGTTGACCTTGAGGCCGAAGACAATTGCGACGATTCTTTCTTCATGCCTCATCACCAGGTGATAACGACATCGGGGACTACCTCAAGTTCTGGATTGTCTTTGACTGCTCATCATCAGCGCCAGGGAAGAGGTCACGAAACCACTACCTCCTCGGCAGACCGAACCTCAACCGGGACCTAGTCAAATTCTTAAGCAAGTTCCGCCTTTATCGCGTCGCAATCTCTGCCGATATCACCAAGGCATACATGCGGATAAACCTTACTAACAACGATCGTCGTCCATTCCGGTTTCTTTGGCGAGGACCTCACGACGAGAACGTCAGATGCTTCCAGATGAAACGTGTGACCTGGGGTGCCGCTCCGAGCGATTTTCTTCTCGCGGGTGCCATCCGGAGGCATTTGAGGCACGTAGATCCTGAGTCAACGTTGCGTATACCTGCCTCGCTGTACCACGACGATATACTCTGCAGCTTCGCAACAGATTCGGAAGCAGACCAGCCCGTGGACTCCGATAAGGCGACTCAGTTCACGAGGTGGACGAGCGAGATTGCTGCACTGCTGAAGTTGAAAATACCTCGCTGCCGCCCCACGACGGACACATGCGATGTAACGTACCATTTGCATCTGTTCGGAGATGCGTCCGAGGTTGCCTACGCCGCAGTAGCTTATCTGCAGATGTGCACGCCCGATGGCGCTGGTGAGTGCCAACTCGTTATGGCGAAATCACGTCTTGCTCCACGCGGTCGGGACCGACCCACTCTCGCTAGACTAGAACTCCTCGCCGCCCTTACCGCAAGTCGACTACGGCACTACCTGGAGGACGCCCTAGCTGTACACATCGAGAGAGTATTTATGTACACAGATTCGACTATCACGTATTACTGGTCGACGGCTGAGAACCCGGGGCGTTGGAATGATGAATGAATATGATGCTTCAAACTCTATCGACTCCTCGGTCAAAGCTGAGATTCGAGCGGTTGTTGCTTCACTGATGGTCACAACATCACCGCCTGTTGATCTTGATCGTCATAGCAGCCTTGAGCGCGCTACACGCGTTGTTGCTAATGTCATCAAATATACGCTGCGACTCCGCAGACAACTTTTGCCTGCCGAGCCAGTTCTGCTGCACATGGCCGAAAAACAGATGATTCAATGGACGCAGCAGCAGTTCTTCAGTAAGTAGATTGACGCCATCCGTGGCGGCGATCGCGTCTCTCGTACGTCCAAACTCGGTTCATTTGAGCTGCTAATCGAAAACGACAATATTCTGAAGGCCCGCACTCGCCTCACTCAAGGACCGCATTTCTCGTACGACGAGAAAAATCCGATTGTATTGCCAGGCGAGTCTCGACTGGCGACTCTGCTAATCCTACAACAGCACCGTATCAATGCGCATCTCGGTGTTAACACGATTTTGTCGTCACTTCGACGATGTTACTGGGTGGCTCGCGCCAGACAAGTCATCAAAACGCTATTGAAACGCTGTGTCACTTGCAGGAGGCACCATGGGCCATCAGCTGATCAAGTACAAGCACCGCTGCCGATAGCTCGGATTACGTTGTCAACTCCATTTGCGACCTCTGGGTTGGACTTCTGTGGTCCATTTTACACTCGGCAGGGAGAGGCGACGCACAAAAACTACATTGCGCTATTCACTTGTACTGCAACGAGAGCAATATGGCTCGAGCTCGTACTATCGATGGCCACTGCCCAAACCCATCTCGCCATCAGAAAGTTTCCGAGTCAGTACCCATGGCGTCGCCACTTGGTCACTGACAACGGAAGATCGTTCATTAAAGCATCGACGGATATTTAAAAAAAATCATATACGTCAATCAAGGATCTCGCCGTGCAGGACATTCTCCGCAACCGACATATCGAAAAGGAGTTTATATGTCCGAGAGCCCCATGGCATGATGGCTTCTACGAACGTTTAGTTGGGCCCGTCAAGTCGACCCTTGCGAAAACTCTCGGCCGAAGCTTGATCACGCTCGAGGAGTTTCGAACGATCATATCCAAACTGACCACAGTGATATCTTAATGCAGTCACCACAAATCCCGTTACCATGGACACAGGCTTGTCAACCTGTTTGAGGTGGACTGTCAGAAAATCTTTGAATAGTGCAAATATTATAAGGCTGTTCGACCTACACTGCGGTAGCGGTATATAACTCGTACTCTCTCAGAAGCTTCTCTCACTGACGTCATGCTCTGTGAGGAGAGGGAGGCAGAGATTCAAACACGCTGCTCCCGCTAACGGCCGTCTGCTACGAATGTATCATATATGAAATAAACGGACTTACCAGTAGTTGTACTTAACCGCTAAGAACGGTTTGTTCACACCCGTAAATAGCAAATAGAAATCCACTAATTCGCTTAAACAAAGGCTCCCCCGAAACTCTACAGATATGGCATTTAACGAAAAAAAGAGCGCTATTTTAGTATTTTCGGGAGTTACATTGAAGCGAAAGCTAAGGTTACAGGGAAAGAAGATAAAGTATCGGGAGCAATATAAATATTTAGGTGTAACTATAGCGTCAATGGAAGCATTGTTGAGAGAGGATTTTGGACAAATGTAGACAATGCCGGAAAAAGCATGACTAATCTTGAGCATGAAAAGTGTACACAAAAGAAGAGATGAATGCGGCGGTAGAAGCGCTATTTTTTGCTAGTAATGGAGTTAGTGAAAAGAGGTCGAGAATAAATACAAGTATAATCACGGGGGTAGACAAAATAGAACAAGTTATTAGAAGAATGAAAGGGAAGGCGGCAGTGTTAAACGAAATAACAATGAAGATGGTACACGCATTGGGTGATGTCTACATAAGTTATTTATCTAAAGTTTTCAATAGTACCTTTGCCGGAAGTAGCATACCGAGAAGTTGGCGTAAGGGAAGGGTATCTTTGCTGCCAAAGGATGGCGTCAATAACGATGATTTGAGAAATAGACGACCGATAACTAGTACATCAATTACGTACCGTATTTTTATGCAAATTTGTCAAGAGCCGGGTACAAGATAGGTTAGAAGCGAATGGTAAAATTAGGGAATGGCAATGTGGGTTTAGGAAGGGATGTAGGTTAGACGACCATATTTTTTTATTGAAATAGATAGTTGAGATATCTAGAATGAGGGAACAAGGTTGTGTTGGGGGCTTTTTGGATCTAAAAAACGTATGATATGGTCAATAGAGATACCTTGTACAAGTATATGGCAGAAGAAGGATTTGAAGCAAGTTTGATAGACTTATTAGAGAATATTTATAGGGAAAACACAGTAATGATTAAACGAAGGAAGGGAGAATCGAGGGAATGGTGTTGCTAAAGGAGTGAGACAGAGATGCCCTTTATCATCAAAACTTTTAAAAGTAAAAGGAAAAAGTGAATAACATCGGGTTGGGGTGGCAGACCGGTGAAAGGAAAACATGTGTTAGGATACCTCTTTTGTTGTTTGCAGCTGATATGGTCATTTTAGGAAGGGACGTAGGAGAAGTTCAAGGAATGCTTGATGCCTGTGGGAAGGCAGCAACTGAACTTTATATGGTATTTAACGAAAAGAAGAGCGCTATTTTAGTATTTTCGGGAGCTACATTGAAGCGGAAGCTAAGGTTACAAGGAAAGGATATAAGGTATCGAGATCAATATAAATATTTAGGTGTAACTATAGCGTCAATGGAAGCGTTGTCGAAAGAGGAAGAAACGTTAAGATTAAAGAAAGCAGACAGGGGAAGGAATTCAGTAAAATGCAAAAGTCTATGGGGGTTCAATAGATATGTGGTCACAAGGGACATTTGGAAGGCACTGTATGTGCCAGGGCTGACATTTGGAAACGCTGTTCTAGTGCATAGCTCGGGTTTATGGAGGAAATTAGAAGGGATTCAGAGAGAAGTTGTTAGATTTTCACTGGGGTGTCGTTTTAACTGTAGCAGAGATTTTCTTGAAGGGAAAGGCAGTATGTTAAAATTTATCAAAGGAAACGTGCAAAGTAAGCTAAGGTATTGTAGTAGAATTAGGACATTAAATAACGAACCATAGGTAAAATTTTACAGTGGGTAAAAAGGGCAATATGAGTAAAAACCAAATGGGGCAGGAGGGTAGAATTTGTGGCGATAGAACTCAGCAGTAAACAATGAGCAGACACTGCTATGTCCAGTGGGCAAATTAAAAGTAGGGTAAAGGCAGCATACACACAGCGGACAGCACTTATGCAGAAAACTAGTTTCTTTAGTATACGGGAATGTGAAATTGAAAAGGGGTGGGGGGAGCATGGTTATATGATAATAAAAGAGGCAGCGGGCTGTTAGCGGACGCCAGCGCCGGTATGTTAGACACGAGGGTACAACGAAACTGCTACGAGGAATTAGAAACAATGGTTTGTCGGATATGCGGTAAGAGAGAAGAAACGGTAGATCATCTGGTTAGGGAGTGTGAACAATTGGGAGGGACTAGAGATTTAGAATTCGGGGAGGCGCTAGGATTAGGCAAGGATGCAGAGAAGACACAGGTAGAGATAACGAGACAAAGGCTAATATATATATATATATATATATATATATATATATATATATATGCTTGCCTCACTTTTTTATCAGAGGGGCGTTGAGATATACACATCAAACCCTCTTTATTCCTATTGGTATGCTAATTTGTGACACACTTCAATCTTCTAGAGGAAGTGCCATACCTGGGCAATCGTCCACACACGCTCGCGTAGCAAACGCCACTACAAATTTCGGTCCACTCTGTATTCCATTTTCATTGCGTAAAGGTGTTATAGTCGCCGTGTAGAGCCGATCTGGTACCAGAAAGGTTGCAGTGATAACCTAAAAATAATGTTTAGGACGTAGTATTATGATTATAGTTTATTAACACCTTGGTTGGGTAAATTATAAACAAGTACATCAGTCTCAATTAGTGGCTCTTCCACATCACCGGAACTTCTCTCATCTTGCGAGTTCACCTATTGACTGAACTGCTGAACATGCTGCGGCGTGGTATCTATCGCAATGGCCTAAGCATCTCAAGCGCCTACAACACTCCTGAGGATCGTGGAATTCTCGCGTGCTGCATAACACGTGATAGAACCTGTGAGCTGCGAACGCCGTAGTAAGATGCCTACTAGTATATCCGACTGCTAGCCAGGTTGTACTCCTTGTTGATATCGTCGTGTATAACCCTACGTCTATGTCCTTTAATGTTTCCCCCACTTCATAGTGTTGGCCAAAAACGCCGTTGTTCTAGATAGTCCCCATCGTACTTGTAATTCCTGTGTCATTGATTGCTCCCTTCCAAAATAGGAACTAATCTATACCTCCAATGTGCTTTCGGATACTGCTACTATTTGACGTTATAGGGACCCCCAGATAAATGAATTTATTTACAAAATTTACTAGATTACCCCTGGCTCGTCTTTCGCTAGTCGACCTCCTCTTCGAAATTTTACTGCTACTGTGTTTTGCTAGTTAATACTAAGTCACATCCCGTCCATATATTCAATTAGCCGTTCCAGCCCTGTTTAACCCTAAATAGACTCCTATCCCATATATTGCTATGTCATCTGCGTATATTAAAGCACTTGCCCACTCTCAAGTCCATCCCTGCCTCACCCGGTTAGGTAGCTCTCCCAATAGTACCGAAAAAAGCAATGGACTAAGTGCGTCACCTTGGGTTTAGAACGTATTAGGCGAATGCAAAAGTTCTTGTCGTTTTAGTATCACTCATTTTAGAGGCTTGCAGCACCCTCTAGGGGATAGCAGTATGAAAAGTGGTAATATGTTTATGGTAGACCGGCTATTACTGCGCCGGTAATCTCTTCTTCAACGCCAAACACTTTGTTGATATCTAAGAAGGCGGATTGCTTTGCCGTACAAATTATGAAAAGAGCCTAACGCTGCTGTAGCTAGTCGAAACATTTCCGCCGCCATCTTGCGGAGACGACTCATGTTAGATATCTTGAGAACTTGAAAGTATACCCTAGATTGGTGCGCTAAACGAAGGGGCTTGAAATTGATCGCTTTATGTCGAGCTATCCCGCTGCTATGTAACCTTTGCGTACCGCTAGCAGCCAGGCCGACTTCCGTTTCCGAACCCACTGCCTAGCTATAACTTCAAGCCCTTACTTGTATTGGAATACCGGAATGAACGAGTTAGCAGCGTTGCAGTGTTGACCGCAGCTTACCGTGTCTACGGCAGCCTAGCAGAGACCACCGTACCTTGTGCGGGAATATCCAACATGGTGCCCATTCTTTTGAGTCAGTGCTAAGTCGTGTTACTTCCTAATGCATCAATGCCTAGGCAGATAGCCGAAACAGTCGGCGCGTGGCTGTAGCATCTATAATTAGCTAACGTCTATGACGGTCGCAAATGGCAAACATACGTGTCTGATTGCGCCCCCTTGCGATGATGTACTATAGTGACACTAGAAAACTGTGATTGCGGGCTTAATGGCGAGAGTATGAACATAATTGTGACAAAACCCAATATGTACAGAGACATTTAGAAATACATTCAAACAACACGTACCGTTATGGTGCCATTACGTGGCACAATATATTGAAAGCATTTCGTTTCGAAAGGCGGGCAAAGCTCGATGTTGAACCTGATGTTAAGATGCTCGTTATACGTAGAGTTTATCCTTAAGTTAGCAGAAGTATCGTGCGTATCAACCACAACACTGGTAATCGGACCAAGACCTTGCAAAAAAAGCAGCGATTAATATGCACAATGGATACATGACTTAGATATAAAAGGGAATAGGGTAGTTATTTTCATAAGTAACTCAAGATAGAACGGCCAACATAGATAGACTTTGACTGCGTTTAGTGTCATACTAGTCACGTAGGCTGCTAGTAACGCATGTGTCTCATGTATTCCTAAAACCCTCTAAAAACGTTTGATTTTTAAGTGTCGTTGAAACATACATCAACTATCTTTCTGAAAATACGAGAGTTACTCAAGTCTATGTTTCTCACCTCGTAGGGATCGAAACACTTTCATGCTCGAAGAAGCGGTGCCAACAAAATAAGAATTCTTAATGTGGTCTGCAGTTTTTCAGTACTTTAGATGGAATTCTTAAACACAACTGGGGGAAAGACGTATGCATGTATTCATGCTTCTAAGTGCTACTTATATTTAAAAATCGAATTGAAACACTCGAACAAAAATTTGTACGACAAATAAATAGGGTACCGACGTACCAGAGCAACCTAGTCCGCATTCCGCTGTTGTAAACGTTGCGTGGTACGCCTCGCCCAAAAATGTTCGATTGTCGTGAGTGCGAAACGGTGCGATATAGAGTTCGTGCTGTATGCCCGAGTGAAGACTGCCCACGGATATATGCTGTTGATATAAAGCGTTGTCAAACAGTTGTTAGCACCTTCACTTTTCAAGACGCATCTCATAAGTTATCTATGAAACGCGTTCGTAAAGAGGTGTGGAGATGGTGCTCCACACCCCTTTACGAACGCTTATGGTGCTCAACATCTAAAAGCACACTAATAATCGAACAGTCCATTGCAGCTCGATGAGTCGGAGCTATGATACACGTTTGAGAAATACAATACCTAGTAAATAGCCATGTGATACTATATGCTAAGCCGGGCTATGTGGTGCGGTCTATAGTGGAGTATAATCGGACAAAAACAGCGAGCACACATGTCTTAATAAAAAAAATGGTGCATTGCATCCACCCCAATATTTATGAAACCCTAGAACATCTCGATGTTCTAGTTGCTTCTGTAATGCTTGAAGGCATTTCGCGTTCTTGATGCCAAATGCGATGTTTTTTAGCCTACGACAAGACTATCAGAGATATTTTTCATGTCGTGTGGTGCATCCCTGAATCAATTTGCTCCCGCTTTCCGGCGAAATCACTTACCGACGATGTTTCAAAAATCGAACTAAAAGACAACCGTGTTGGCAGAGATCACTTTCAGGAGTCAACTCGGTCCCAGCCCGCTAAGAGAACCACCATTTTCTAGTGGTTCTCTTAGCGGGCTAAGAAGACCCCAAGGCAAGTTATGAAAAGCCTTTCATTAACATGTCTGGGATTCGAACTAGCCACACGCATGCCAGTTTTCACCTAAACATGCAATTGACTTCAGAATTCCTACCAGTGAAAATGTGTCTAAAGTGACGCTGAAACCCCAGATACCAAGACCAGAGCGTTTTGGGTTGGTCTGTCGCAATCTGGCCGTATTTTCCTATGAGATGTTATTCCAACACTCATAGCTAGAAAGAAGGCGGAAGATGCTTCGTTCGTCTGGAAGTGTCCACTGTTCTGCAGCAAGAAACTCGTCTCCCTCAAGCCAACTACCCCCAAGACGACTGTCCGAGCAGATAAAAGCATTGCAGTTGCAGATGAGTGAGTGTCTGCAGCTCACTCATGCCGTTACTCACTTAAAACAACAGTTTGATACGCTCAAGAGTCGAGTTGACCAAGTGGATTCCTCAATGGTTCCTCAATGGCTCCGATGCCCGCGGATGGTAAAAGTAAATGGCAAGAACGTTACCGATCGATCCTCAGTGCTGGTCGTCCGTTTCGTCTGCCGGTGGAAAAGTGGAGGTACAGCGGGGATGCCGGGAGAAAAAACCAAGGTCTAACCTTCTCCCAGCTTTCTCTGCTACTAACAACTCTATCTACCACTGCTAACGACCATCTTACGCCCGAAAAATGCCAACGTGTATTACCAGCTACGTGAGCTCAAGGGCCAGAGGAAAATATTTGATGCTCGGACTTCTGACTCTCGGTTGCAGATCAAGACAACGAGTAACTCGCCGTGGAAGGAATCCACCTGCAGACATGGATCTCGCTGCGCTCGGCAGTTCAACGAACAGATAGCCCTAATGTATCATGTGTAGTCAGACTGTAGATATATCGACGTTCCAGTGCATCTCGGATGCACTACTCTTTATACATTGTAACGTTAATGGCTTGAAAAAGCATATTCATGATGTAGACACCATGATGTTTTGTCTACCACGGCTGCCATCGGTCCTAGCAATATCAGAAACAAGGCTACAGTCGGTAGAATGTCTGTCACTTAAGTTAACTGAATATAACTTCTACTTTAGTTGCAGAGAAGGTCAGGGGGGGGAAGGGACAATGCAGCAGACGATCTGCTCTGTGAGAGTCTGTTTCTGGAAATAGAGGGTGACCCTGAAGAAGACACCACTATTGTAGGTGTCTTCTATAAGCAGCCGAAGGAAAACCCAGCGCACTTTGTTTCCTCGTTGGAGACTCTTCTCAAGGATCGGAAATCCATAATACTCGGTGACGCAAATCTCAATACAATGGCTGAGTCTCTCGAAGCGCATAAATTAATTGAAACTTTAGAACAGTTCCGCTATAAATAAGTTGTCAATGTGCCAACCAGGGTGGCAACCACAATACCGTTAGAGGAACCGCATATAACACTTCCACTTGCATCGATCACATCTATACAAACGTGCAGGCGTTGTCGTTACTCGCATCTGGAGCTCTCACAACTTCCTTTTCGGACCACCACGCAACATTTATTTCTGCAGTCGCTAAGAGAATAGGCCGACCTGCCTCTATAACCAATAAATACAATTACGACCAACTATTGGCAGAACTTGCAATAACTAACTGGAACGACTTATACGATACCTCGGATGTAGACTAGGCCTTTGCATGCTTTAACGAGAGAGTGATGGCGGCAGTGACTAGGGACAAAAACAAAATTAGGCGACAGTTAAACAAAGGTCAGACCACGTAAGTCATGGGTCACTGTCGATCTGCTTGAAACTATAAAGGAGAAGGAGGCAGCCTATACGGCGTATCGCAGTGACCCCAACGCGTATGTTAGACTGAGAAACAAAGTTGTCTTGTTTTCAAGAAAGTGCAGACTGAAAGCTAATGGGAAGACTGTTTGCGATAGAATACAGGAGAGACGGAGCCCATGGGAAGCCATTCAGCCAGTCATGGGAGGTGCCCAGGAAAAAAGTGTCTCAAACTGAAGATTGATAATGAGATAGTCACAGACTGTGTACGACTTTCTAACATCCTTAATAACTATTATGCAACTTGCGCTTACGAGGTACCGATGTCGATACCTAAACTGCACGAGCCATTTTCGCCTAGGCCGGTCTCTGTGGATCGAGTGCATTACCTGCTAAAAAGGGTCAAAACTTGCTGGGTGGGAGAAGGTCACATACCCTCTCAAGTCTTGAGACATTTTTAATGGTCTAAGTCAGTTCGGTTTTCGATCCAAAATGTCGACGACTGTACCCATCATGGATTTTGTTGAAGAGGTTCGCAGAAACCTAATGTTAAAAAAGACAGTCGCCGGCGTATTTATAGATCTTAGAAAAGCATTTGATACAGTTGATGTAAATATTCTGATTAAGAAGTTAACTCAATATGGAGCGGATGATATTTTTTTTACTTGGCTGCGGTCGTTTATGTCGAATAGGAGGCAAGTTGTTCAGGTGGGCAATGCAATCTCGAATGTAAAGAATACATCTGTTGGAGTGGCTCAGGGCTGTATTGGTGGTCCACTTCTCTTTAACATCTTTATTAACGACATATTTAGCGTAACAAAACATGCAAAGTTGATCTTGTTTGCGGACGATACCACCGCCCTATTCGTCGGGAATTCCCCAACTGAGGTAGAGGCTATGGTCCGCGAGGACCTTCAGAGGTTATCATCATGGTTCAGGAGTAACGGTCTCTATATCAATTGTAGGAAAACAAATGTAATGCAACTCTTTTCGCCGCGGGGTTCCGTTACGATCAATCCCCTCCGAATCGAGTGCGACGGCATAGCCCTTTCGCCTCTAAATGAAACGAAGTTTCTAGGCGTTACGTTGGACGAGAAGCTGACCTTTGAAACGCATGTCACACATATACGTAAGAAAATATCTGGCAGCAATGCAGCTCTATACAGAGCTCGACGAATTATTCCTCAAAAACGAGCACTGAGAACGACTCTGGACCTCTAGATGCGAGATTCAGTGCAACTGCACCACAAAAATATTAGCATATGGCATTCCCAATACTTATAGAATACTGTCTCGTAGTTAAAATTAAGCGTATACTTCTTGAAGTGCATCCACACGTATATGGTCTGGCAACATAAGCAACACCTATATCTACAACGGGTAGCGCATCAAACCTGCTTACTCTGTCACACACCAACTCCAACTAGTCAAATCTATCAATCAGAAACATTGGGGCCTCCTAGTGGAACAAAGTACCGGCCTCCGTTAGGCAGACAAAGTCCCTGCTCAAAGTCAAATGCGATCTCAAAGAGCATTATCTCGAAACCTTGGTATCTGGTTAAAAGTGATATAAAAAACAGTTATGTTGCAATATATTGTAAATAGGTGAAAATGGCATATAAAAATTATGCATTGTTATTCATAAAAGGGGCTCCGAATAAGCTATGTTCTTAATGGAGCTTGAAATTAATGTGTGTAATTATCTACAAGAAATGTCAATAAACAAACAGTAACAAACAGTATAAATAGTATAACAAGAGAACGTCTTTCTAGTTGTTCAGCATCTTCTCTTCAGTGGGAGCTAGCTCGACGATATTCGCGTAGTGTCATTAGAATACGCGTCTCCGTCTGTCGGTCTATTTCATAAGTTTACCTTGTGGCTAATCGGCTGAATCGGATTGTCGACACTCATGAAGCTGCTTCAAAAACTCCAGATGCAAAACTCCACGATATAGCAAGAAGAGCCCTCAAAAGATCAGGGATACCTAACACACGCGAGCCAAAATGTCTTACTGACAGTAGTAAGCTAAGATCTGACGGAGCTATCGTTCCGCCATAGTTACACAAAAAACCTTGTATGAGTCGTAACTGTTTCATGCATGACGGCCCTGTCGTATATTCGCCACGGCTCAGTTGTATCTGTATGGATCACAGAATGCGCGGATTCGAAAAAGCGAAAAATGTAAGTCGAGATACCACTTAGCTATCACCTCTCGTTGTACCTTCGACCCATCAGCGTAATTACAGCGAAAATCCTAAGCGATATCAAAAAAGGCATATAGGTGTAGATTACGGGCGATCGACGCGATGTTTTTAAAACAGATGATGTCTTTAGCCGTTAGAAGGCAAAACGTGGTTTCTAAGATAGACGCCAGAGACGTTTGTACCTCACAATTATTACTATTACGATTACTCAATTACTGTCGAGGACCCGAGTGAAGTGCACAGGAAGTGCACAGTAGTACTCATGGTGAGCCCGAGCACGACGAGAGCGACGCGGGAATCCCAGGCAATCAGTGCGAAACTCGCACAAAGGACTCCCACCCTACAATCACCATTTCGAACTCGCACCGGTGCAACTTCGGTTCCGAGCGTTAACAACAGTGGCACTGGTGGACGGAAGAGAACGGCGGACAGTAGCGGAACAGCCTCAACATCAACCCCAGACCAACAACATGGCTTTCGTGCACATAGGTCAACACTAACTGCATGTGCAATCCTTCTTGCAGATATCGAGCAAACCCTGTCACGAAAGGGACAGTTTTTATACAGCGTATTTGTGGATTCCCGAGCCGCGTTTGGCTCAGGCTCAAGAACTCGAGTCCTGCTTCAAGCTCGACTGAAATCGGGGTCCCAATACGGATGCTGACATTGATGAAGGACGTGCTACAATCCAATCATATCATCTTGGACGACGGTGTAGCGGAGCACCCAAGCATAGAACAAACGACAGGCTTTGCCCAAGGCGATAATCTCAGCTTTTTGCTTTTTTGTTTACTGCTAGCCGAATTACCAACATGTTTACAGAGCCGACACCCAGCTGTCAAGATAATTATGTACGCCGACGATCTAGTACTCTACAGTAGAAGTATATACCATCTGCAATAAGTTCACCTATCTCGAAATCACAGTGACCCCCTCAGCCAAGACCTTCGCTGCACATATAGAGGAGAAGCCTCGAAAAGCCTTGATTGCGGCGACAACCCTTAAGAAGCCCCAGATCCTCTCGATTAAGGCAGCGCTAGCTCTGTTTGATATGAAAATAGCGCCAACTGCATCATACCTGGTATAATGGGTCCCCATCATACCAGCTTGTGTGAGCAAAGCTAAGCTCAACTCAACTTGGTGCACTCGATCGGGTGAAACCAGCTTATTTGAAACGGATACTAGAATTAATTTTTTTAAGGAGGTTGTTTTTAATTCTAGACTATCCTCCGTCCCCTACGGGCTTGGAACTTAACCTGAGGTATATCTTCAATGCACCAAGGGCCGGACATGTTAAGATATCTAGGGTTTCCCTAACAGTCCTTGTGGCAGCATGGCCGCTGACACTCAGCGGTATGGTTAATCATCTATTCTCAGTGAGCATCGCTTAGAGAAAATTCGAACAACAACAGGGATCGAACCGGGGGCCGGCAGATGAAAACCATGACTAGCGCAGTAGTCCCCTAGACCACGCCGCCACTATTGAAACGGATACTAGGCTTACATACGTCAGCATACAACCGCCGCACGTATTTGCTGTGCGATGCTCTACTATTCGTCGAACAGATCAAAAAACATTTTGCACTTACAGACGCCCTGCATACAGCGAGTTCATACGGCGATATAAAGAGAAAATGGCAGAGATCGACTCATATTTTTATATGACAGATTTAATGGTTAGATCAGAATGAAAGGGCACGAGCAGGACAAGCAGGCACATAACCGCCCGCTTTGCTGTGCACGGTTTTCACCACCTTCTATGTCAGAAAGACGCTTGCCATGAACCCTATGACAGATGTGTTTGTAAATATTGTTATGGTATATGTGTAAGATATCATGGCGAGGCGGTAGTGATATCGATCGTACTATGTATATTTTACCCAATCTGGTGTGTAAATAAATTATGTGTGATTACTCTATTATTATTGCCAAGAAGTGCGGACGTGTTCATATGAAGTTCCGAGAAAAAGCCCAGCAAGTGACATACCAGAGTGATGAGTGTAACTCAGTGATTATTTTGGTGTACTGTATGTGGTTATGCGACGGAGAAGTGATGAGTTTCAATGCCGGTGGTGTTCAATGTATTTTCCTACAAAGCGGGGTGTCCAGCTTCACGCAGGAAGGACTCATAAGAAGAAGATATTCGAGTCTAGTGAAACAGCAGCGCTCCAACAAGCCGCTGTCACTACTAGCAGCATCTCACAACCGCTGCCTTCTCCGCACGCTTCACTAGCAGAACCCTTTCCTCAACCCGCCAGCCAGCCGCCAGTAAATGGAGGGCTGACACCTAATCATCACCTGCCGCCTTCTTCTCCCCTTTCTCTTCACAAGTTACTCGCCAACGCCAAGATGACACGCAAGGTGCTGCGCAGGATCCCAATGGGAGCGAGAATGCCCTTACCCGGACTATTCCACAGTCTGCTTAAAGACGTCGTGAAAAAGAATGACTAAGCGAGCTGGACCGCGCTGCTCACCCTCGCCCCAAGGAAACCCAAGGAGGCCATAGCTTGGCCAGCGTAGTCAAAGAAAAGGTGGCTCCTTTCGGAGCTGCCACTCTCACTCGCATGGAGGCTGAGGGTCGAGGCAAACTTGTATTGACAGATAAAGCTAGCGCTCAGATCGCTGCTCACAAGCTTTCCATAGATTTTAACGTGCGGAGCGCCATTAGAATCTTGTCTTCCGATGGCACGATTGCGCCCGAAACAAAGGAGTCGATTGATTATATGGTCGCAAAACACCCTCCTGCTTCCGCAGGGGACGTGGTGCCACCGCCCCCTATCGGCTTGCCAGCGGTCGGGTCATGCTCAAACAAGGATGTTGCCAAGGCACTTCGCACGATTCCATCCGGTGCTGTGGGAGGTCTCGACGGCCTCACGCCTGATCATTTTAAATGCCTTCTCCCTGCCAACGGAGACCACAACGATGCGCTGGAAACACTCGTCAAGGTACGCAACATCACACGTAACGGAAAAGTTTCGGAGACTGTGAGAAACGTCATATATGGAGGGTGGCTTATTGCTCTGAAAAAGAAAACTGGAGGATACCGACCCATAGTCGTTGGCTGCACTCTGCGTAGACTGGCCACAAAGACCCTGCTTCCCCAGGTCAATGTAAAAACTACCTGCAGCCTCGGCAAACGGAGTACGTCACACATAATGGTGCAGAAATATTTGCTCACACGGCTCGCACCTTCCTTGAAAACAACGAGAAATGCTGCCTCCTAAAATTAGATTTCAAAAATGCGTTTAACTTGTACAAACGAGGAACCTCTTGGCAGAGGTTTCCAAGCACGCCCCGGCCCTCTATCCAATGATGCACCAGACTAATAGCAGGGCGACTCCTCTGATGCTCGGTGAAGTTGAAATCAGGTCATCAGCCGGTTGTCAGGGAGACGTAGCAGCTCCTCCTGCGTTTAGCCTGCTGGTGCAACAGTACGTCAAACAGGTGACATTCAAGGTCCCTCTGTTTTACCTCGATGATGGGACCCTTCTTGACAACTATCCTTCGGCATTACCTAACCTAACCTAACCTAACCTAGAGACATCAGGGATCGCAGAGCGTTCGAGCAATGCAGCTCTAAATGCGAGCTGCTCCTACAGGGTGTCGAGGACGATGGGAGACAGCAGGTGATTGCAGAACTTAACAGCAACCTTCCGGGCATCCTTGTAAAAAAACGGTGTGAACTGGACCTGCTGGGTACGGCGGTCTTCCCCAAAACAACTCTCCCGGCACCAGAGGCTGGGTCATCTCGGTAGTCATCAAGCCTATTTTCTGCTCCGGCACGTAATGGGAGTGCAAAAGGTCCTGTATGTACTACGGACCTCACCTGCCTTCCTTCTACCGTCAGAAACTTTGAACCTCGATGACCAGGTGAGGAGAGTCTTGGAAAACATCCTTGATCTGACGCTTGATAATAAGGCATGGACGCAGGCAAGCTTACCGGTCCGGCTGGGTGGAATGGGCATTCGTTCGGCCACGGACCTTGCTTTATTCGCTTTCCTAGCTTCGTCGCAAAGCTGCGCTTCTGCAGTGGCCGCTACTACCGGCGGACTCATCTAGCCACCAAGAAGACGCCATTCGGATTTGGGATGCGCGTCAGTCTGGTCGTCCTTCTGAGGAAGAGGTCACTAGGCAGACGGGGTGGGACCAAATCGTCACTCAGGCTACCCACTTAACTCTTCTGTCTGTAGACGGCATTAAACTGAAAGCGGTTTCATCCTACGCCGCCGAATATTTTTTTATGTCACAATGCCCGTGTGGTGGAACGGTGGATGAACGTGGCCTGCACCGACTTAGTTGCACTAAGCTGGCCGGGCTTACGCAGGGCCGCCACGATTGCGTAAGCCCGACGTCACCGTCTCCGACACATACGCCCTCGGCTATCGTGCACTAGCCAACGCTGGCGTCGGCAACATTATCCACCAACGCAAGATGCACAAACGGCGCCTATACGCGCATCTCCTTGAGGACCACGTTGTAATGGCGTTCGGCCTCGAGTTATCTGGCGTTTGGGGCAAGGATGCACTCAAACTGACCAAAGAGCTTGGGACGAAGCTCTTCAAAGCCACAGCGGAGACAAGATCGACCGCGTTCCTCCGACAGAGAGTACCATTATAATTATAGAGAGACAACGCCAAGATGTTGTTGAGTGGTCACCGACACTCAAGCAATAAGAATAATATAAGCAATATTGTAGATATTATATAACTCATATATTATTCATTGTGATACATGTACATATTGATAAAATAAACCCTTGTTCACAGAAAAAATATTCTTATTATTATTACAATTGTGAGGTAGTTTCTAGATAGCTCGAAACACTTCTTTCGTTTTTCAGAATCTGCGCGCTCTGCTACCTATTTAGATTCAACTGCGCCGTGGTGTAAATACGATAAGGCTGCCGCGCATGAAACCGTTACATTCCAAACAAGACTTTTCCGTGTGACCAAAGCGGGATGGCGACCCCGGTGCTGTGGGAGGTCTCGACGGCCTCACGCCTGATCATTTTAAATGCCTTCTCCCTGCCAACGGAGACCACAACGATGCGCTGGAAACACTCGTCAAGGTACGCAACATCACACGTAACGGAAAAGTTTCGGAGACTGTGAGAAACGTCATATATGGAGGGTGGCTTATTGCTCTGAAAAAGAAAACTGGAGGATACCGACCCATAGTCGTTGGCTGCACTCTGCGTAGACTGGCCACAAAGACCCTGCTTCCCCAGGTCAATGTAAAAACTACCTGCAGCCTCGGCAAACGGAGTACGTCACACATAATGGTGCAGAAATATTTGCTCACACGGCTCGCACCTTCCTTGAAAACAACGAGAAATGCTGCCTCCTAAAATTAGATTTCAAAAATGCGTTTAACTTGTACAAACGAGGAACCTCTTGGCAGAGGTTTCCAAGCACGCCCCGGCCCTCTATCCAATGATGCACCAGACTAATAGCAGGGCGACTCCTCTGATGCTCGGTGAAGTTGAAATCAGGTCATCAGCCGGTTGTCAGGGAGACGTAGCAGCTCCTCCTGCGTTTAGCCTGCTGGTGCAACAGTACGTCAAACAGGTGACATTCAAGGTCCCTCTGTTTTACCTCGATGATGGGACCCTTCTTGACAACTATCCTTCGGCATTACCTAACCTAACCTAACCTAACCTAGAGACATCAGGGATCGCAGAGCGTTCGAGCAATGCAGCTCTAAATGCGAGCTGCTCCAACAGGGTGTCGAGGACGATGGGAGACAGCAGGTGATTGCAGAACTTAACAGCAACCTTCCGGGCATCCTTGTAAAAAAACGGTGTGAACTGGACCTGCTGGGTACGGCGGTCTTCCCCAAAACAACTCTCCCGGCACCAGAGGCTGGGTCATCTCGGTAGTCATCAAGCCTATTTTCTGCTCCGGCACGTAATGGGAGTGCAAAAGGTCCTGTATGTACTACGGACCTCACCTGCCTTCCTTCTACCGTCAGAAACTTTGAACCTCGATGACCAGGTGAGGAGAGTCTTGGAAAACATCCTTGATCTGACGCTTGATAATAAGGCATGGACGCAGGCAAGCTTACCGGTCCGGCTGGGTGGAATGGGCATTCGTTCGGCCACGGACCTTGCTTTATTCGCTTTCCTAGCTTCGTCGCAAAGCTGCGCTTCTGCAGTGGCCGCTACTACCGGCGGACTCATCTAGCCACCAAGAAGACGCCATTCGGATTTGGGATGCGCGTCAGTCTGGTCGTCCTTCTGAGGAAGAGGTCACTAGGCAGACGGGGTGGGACCAAATCGTCACTCAGGCTACCCACTTAACTCTTCTGTCTGTAGACGGCATTAAACTGAAAGCGGTTTCATCCTACGCCGCCGAATATTTTTTTATGTCACAATGCCCGTGTGGTGGAACGGTGGATGAACGTGGCCTGCACCGACTTAGTTGCACTAAGCTGGCCGGGCTTACGCAGGGCCGCCACGATTGCGTAAGCCCGACGTCACCGTCTCCGACACATACGCCCTCGGCTATCGTGCACTAGCCAACGCTGGCGTCGGCAACATTATCCACCAACGCGAGACGCACAAACGGCGCCTATACGCGCATCTCCTTGAGGACCACGTTGTAATGGCGTTCGGCCTCGAGTTATCTGGCGTTTGGGGCAAGGATGCACTCAAACTGACCAAAGAGCTTGGGACGAAGCTCTTCAAAGCCACAGCGGAGACAAGATCGACCGCGTTCCTCCGACAGAGAGTACCATTATAATTATAGAGAGACAACGCCAAGATGTTGTTGAGTGGTCACCGACACTCAAGCAATAAGAATAATATAAGCAATATTGTAGATATTATATAACTCATATATTATTCATTGTGATACATGTACATATTGATAAAATAAACCCTTGTTCACAGAAAAAATATTCTTATTATTATTACAATTGTGAGGTAGTTTCTAGATAGCTCGAAACACTTCTTTCGTTTTTCAGAATCTGCGCGCTCTGCTACCTATTTAGATTCAACTGCGCCGTGGTGTAAATACGATAAGGCTGCCGCGCATGAAACCGTTACATTCCAAACAAGACTTTTCCGTGTGACCAAAGCGGGATGGCGACCCCGTCAGGTCGCAGCTCACTGCTGTCATTAAGGCCCTTTGGTGTAGATGGTATCCCTGCTCTTCTAAGAGCTCTTCTTACTATGGCGTTGAGTTCAGCGCGTCTTGTAAGTCTGCCAGAACTTTTTCAGACAGCTTAACGGGTGTAGACCGTCAGAGGCAACAGGTCGGCCGCATGACAGACATGAGAACGACTGGCAGACGGGGGCGCCTGTCCTGAGAGCTGACACCATGCGGAAGGAGTTTGGGTCCAGCATGGTGCCAAGCTGACGGGAGGGCAACGCTTGAAGCCAGCCTTCGCTGAAGGGATGTTGAGCCGCTAGAAAGACGGCACGCACTCTTGCCAATGTTAGGCTGTGCATTAGATCTTGTGCGGACTTCTTAGTTTTGTAAGCGTCAATAAAATGTTGACTCACGTGATTGTGTAGCTTGCGCTTGATTATGCGGGATACCGTCGACTGCTAAAACCTCGCATTTGGCCGCATTAAGGGTCAGTCCTCCCGGTTCCTCGAAATTCAATATAGTCTGCAACTCCCTCGCCACGACATTTGCAGGACTCTCAAGACCGCGTCGTCCTAGGTACCAGACATTGAAAGGGCTTGATACCAGATCAGAAATGCCCAGGCAAAACAGAGCTGCGCCTCCCTGCTGAATGCCAGTTTGCGACTCTATGATGATATCTGCGTTCGAAGCGAGGATTGAGAAATCTTTATAACCCTGCCATATCATCGGATATTAGACTATCCTTCGTCCCCTACGGGCTTGGAACTTAACCTGAGGTATATCTTCAATGCACCGAGGGCCGGGCATATCTAGGGTTTCCCTAACAGTCCTTGTGACAGCATGGCCGCTGACACTCAGCGGTATGGTTAATAATATATTCTCAATGAGCATCGCTCAAAGAAAATTTGATCAACAACAGGGATCGAACCGGGGACCGGTAGATGACAACCATGGCTAGCGCTTTTCTCTTTACTTCCTCGAAAATATTGTCACTTTTTCGGAAGCCTAGTTTGACTAGTACTTTGGTCGGACCTTCTGTTTCCAGAAAAGCGCGTGTAGCGTTTTTAGAAGCCTCTGCTCCTCCTCCAATGGCAACACCCATTGAATGGGGTGAAACCGCAGCAAAAATGACCAATAGCCATCGCAATCTTTGAAACCATTTTTTGTAGAGTTATTCCGCATGCCATTGCCCTAATGGAGTTACCCTTCTCAAGAAGGGCAGTTAAACCTGCACCGTAGAAAACGGGTTGACAAAACAATGGCAAAGCCCCATTGTGCACTCTAGCCATTAAAATGCTTAGCTTGTCCAGTGGGCGCTCTGAAGGTGGAATCGTCTGGCTAAGCATGTCCTGGAGGATGTCGAGGCCGTAGGCCGTCCAAATCGGCTCCACCTGCAAAAGGGAAAGATCGAATGGTCTCAAAAACGAGAGGTCCTTCAATTCCCAGTCTTAGAGTGGCGGGCTGTTGCAGAAGGTCTAGGACAGTGTATTTGCTTCGTAACTCAAACTCCGTATGTTCATCGTGTGATGCCAATGTATCTGAGAACAGTAGCGATCAAGCAGCAAACGAATATCGTCCTCTGCTAATTTCATCTCTGCCTGGCGCACGCTGTGCTGGTCGTTAGTGAAAACGAGGTGGTGTAAACATTATTGATGGAAGCATCATAAGATAATGCCAACTTTCAAGATCGAGCTTTGTATTAAAGTTGATTAATGCTATCGTGTGCTGTAGCACAGATTTTCTAGCCCCACGGGGTATGATTCTGGCAAGTCTTCTGCGAGCATGTGAGAAGACTTGTACTAATAATTTCGAGTCAGGTTGGATATCGGTGTTTGGTGTAATGTCTATCTGGTTACTCGGTCCGGAATTATTATCTGTACCGAGGCTTCGACAAAGAGCTAGAGAGTGTTTACGTTTTATGTAAATTTTCAGGCCCTTAGAAGATCGTACAGCTTGACCACAGTAGTTGCAAACATATGGTGTCTGGGAGAGGGGTAGGGCCGTTTCTGAGTCGTTCTCTGTGGCATCCCAAGTGTTGTGGTATTGTTGGCTAGTCATTTAAAGTATGTTTTGCGGAATTCTAATCAGTAGTTCCGGGCAATGCTGATAGCTGTGTGTCATCAGTACCGTCCAGAACGGTCTTTAAAAGGCAATCCCAGTCTCGGATTCGAGATATGACAAGGCAGCCTTGATAACTGAATTTTGATCTAGCCAACTGGAAAGCTTGGGTTTAACTTTCTTCTATATTTGTAGAATCGCGATGACAATATGTGGAGAGTCACTTAATGGTTTATTCTCCTTTCCTGCATGCGACTGCATAAGCGTTCTGAGTTCTGTTTTTTGTTGCATCAGACCGTGTTTTAGGAGTAATAAATGACGGGAGATTGCAGACTACAGTCTTACCATCTTAATGTAAAACTTGTGTGGGAAAGATGGCTGGTTTGGCGACTTCTGCGTATGGCTTCTCTCCATTAGCAGGCTCAGAGCTGGCACTCTGTGTCGCTTTAATGAGCGATGGAAAATCGTCTGAGACAGGAAGGCGTCCGGACGCTTTTCCGCAGAGCTTTACTCGTTCCGCTTCTTTCTATATCTTTTATCATTGGAAGCGTGAGCACCTCTGCAATTGGCACAACCAGTCCTGTTTTGGCATTCTCACATCTTATGTCCGGGACTACCAATTTCCTGCATGTAGGATCCCCTCGTCTTGATATTCTGTGGCGTTATGTCCACATTTGTGGCATCGTAAACATTGCATCAGGAACCCTTACATAATACCACTTAAAATAACTCTCCAACCATGCGCACTTCAGCTATTGGCATTGGTTATCATGTGCGGCAACGACATAATTTTCTCTTTTAACTTCGTCGACACCTTGGTCTCGAAAGCAATCTAAAATGTATTTTTCAGTGAATTGAGGGTGAACTCCATTGATTCTGCCCCAGAATGGTGATGTGTCTGGGCAGTGTTGTATTTTCACACCGCATATGCTATCTAGCTTTTTTGCTATTGCCGCCTGCGCCGGGTCTTTGGGGCAAACTGCCAATTTCCCTTGCGTTGTTATTCGCGCCTTAGCTCCCGGAAAAAAAAGCTTGCTAGGCTCTACAGTTATCTTAAAAACACTAAGCGGTCTTAGTGGTTCGAGGTTATCTGGAGAGTGGAAGATTAATTCCGGCAGGGCCGTCGAAGAGATTACCTTTCGTGTGCTTTGAGTAGCCGCGGAGGCGATCTCCTTGGCTACTTTCTTAGCGGCGGATTTCGTCGCTTTCTCTTGCCGAGCTGGGATGTGACTCCACACTCCTCTCTCATCGGCAGCGTGAGACATGTCGTCACCTGTTTCGGACGGTTGATCGTCATCCTCACTGCTAACATCTGTCAGGTCGTTGTCCGTCGCCCTCTCCACCATCTCAGCTCGCCTGGCTTCTCGGCGCTGGCGTTCTCTTGCAGCCACTGTTTTGGTTGACGACGTCTTCGATCCGTGACACTTGACACCGCACCTGTGGCTGCTCTCCTCGCCTGATCGTCTGCCGGCTTTGCTGCACAACAGAGGTAATGGCGAGCGAGATGATTCTGGTGAATAGTCACAATCATCAATGTCGTTCAAGCAGGTAAATGACGACCCTTAGTGAGGCGTATATGGTCGAGAGTTGCTTGGCTGTAAGCAGATGTTCGGTGGCAGTGTATGCACTAAATCTGGCTTATCTGTGGTACAGGTGGTCTGGTCCACAACATTATGTTCAGTATGGTGCATCCGTTTAGCTTTCGAAAGAGTATCCACTACGACTTCGATCGGGCCGGGTAAGACATGTCGAACAACTTTTTTCACTTTAACACTCTGAAGGTGATCACTGTATCTGGAAGAACATTTCGTGCACTTCACGCTAGTCGTAGCACAGTATTTTCACAAAAAATAACCGCTTTATGCAAGAACTCGATGTAAACGCTTTATTAATATTAATACAATTGTGAGGTATGCACGTTTAAGCCAGATTTATCATGCTTGGTTATCATAATTTATTTATATAACTGTTTATGTTAGCACTGGAGTAAACAATTGTCTCCGCGTGGACGTGTAGTCACGGGTTCTTGATTATTATTATTATTATTATTATTAATATTTTTTTTTGAACCTAGCTGAGTGTTTATGTCCTTACCGTTTCTTCGCCGTCTCGTAATGAGATGAACTCCTGGCATTCACTGTCTACCGGACAGACGAGCAAATGATACTCGGCGTCCTCCAACCAACTTGAATGATCTTTGATTGCGATTAAGACGGAAAACATTCCAGGCGCTACCGCCACCTCTAATACTGCCTTCGGCTCTAAATGGCAGAACAAAGAGAAACAAGAAAGCAGTTGCATTTTGGACTGCATGATTCGTAAACATATACGTATTTTTAGGTAAGGTTACGGCTGAGTCAAATATACGATATACTGAACTTACAGAAACTATTGTACTATTGTGTTTAGCCAGCATCAATTAGAGAAACTCACGAGCGACATCTCATCGGGATCTCTAAATACCTTCAAGGTTATTATCCGCAAGAACTGCCCGGACAGTTCAAGTCCCTGTGACTTAGCGTAAGACTCGATGGTACGTCTCTTCGAAGATATATACACCATTTCACCGGGCAGCAAGATATCAAGGGGGAACGGCGGAATTCTCGTGTGGGTCAGCAGTGTGGAAGCCGCTAAAGGTCTGTTGCAACTGACAGTTCTTGGTGGAATTTCCGTATCGGCTGATTATCAAAAAGAACCTTCGCGATTTTTCGCAGGGTTTAAGGATTGAGAACATCGTACACGATGAAACTAGGACGACTACCAGGATGAGATCTGTAGACGCGCCATAGTGAAGCTCTCCGAAGGGGACGTCTTGGCGCCGCCAGGCTCATTGGCTCTACGGATACATTTATATGTCAGTCCGAAAGCCTTGAATCTCTTCGAGACAAACATCCACAATCTCCGCCCCCCCCCCCTGGACTTTTGCTTGCCATCTCGTCCCCCGACTATGCTGCCATCCACTACCTCTAGCGACAAAGCGCGCCTGGCCGTGAGATCCTTTCCTAGGAGCTCTGCAGCTGATTTTGACTTCTTTAGGCCTCAACTTCTTCAGGACCTCCTGTCCGCTGTCTTAGGATCCGTCGCTGACAAACTGGCAGATGCACTGGCAAAGGTTGTAGACATTCTTTGGTAGCTCTTTAACCTATCATATTTGGGGCATGACTATTTACTCTCAAGAAGAAAAACGGCTCTACCCGCCCGATAGCATGCTCGTCCACACTCTGGATGTTGGCTAAAATAGGCTGCGCTGCCAACAAAGCTAAAATATTATCGGCAACTATTATGCAACTGCTCATTTATAAACTTCCGCAGCAGCCTTGACTGTTCTGGTAAAGCTGGATTTTAGGAATGCCTTTAATAGCGTCAGAAGAGACTATTTGCTAAACGGGGTGAATTGCTACGCCCCGCAAATGTTTCACCAGGTACATGCGGCTTATGATCAACCGTCGCACTTGGTTTTGCCACACGCGACTATATCTTGGCAGTCGGACCTTCAACAAGGAGACCCTTTAGGTCCCCGCTGTTCTGCAAATTCTGGATTTCGAGAGGGTGAGTGGTCTACCCCTAAACCCTGGGAATTGCAAGGTCTACGTCCTCTCCCCTACTACATGACAGTAAATCCTGACTGGGCACGGCCAGTTTCAGGTGTACTCGTATGTGCAGAACTGATAAATCCTCAACGGATACCGATGTGCTCTGGACTTCCGAAGAGCCGGATGACGTGGATCACACAGTTGCCAACTGTTCGTCACTGCGCCACTTCCGCACCGGTACGAACTACACAGGGGCTTTTTTTTTGTTCTGGGAGGTTTCGGTAATGCATGATGCACATGCGCCAGTAGCAGCCTGCGTGACTAGTGTGAGACTCGCAAACCCACTAAACCCGGATTCCTCCCCACCCCCCCCAGGCTCGGTATTACTTTGGCATTACATCGAAACCGTGGGAGAGGCGTCTCTGCCGTTCTCCTTCAATCAGCTCTATCCCTGACTATCATCCCGCATGTCTACCTGCGGTTGGATAGGGGGATGCCATTTTGTAATCCGTCCTGTGAGGGTGCGTCGAGACTATGAGGGCCTGGCTGCTCCCCACCCCCTCCCCCCTCCCTCGGCTCCTCGTCTCGACCACTCTCCCGAGAGACCCGCTCTAACCTCTCCCGCCTGGCCGTTTCCTTGGCTGTCTTGAGTGTCAAAACAGCGTCGAATAAGTTCGTCGCCTCCCTCCATGCCTCCGGCGAAGTCATCATATGGGAGACCACCTCCTTGATGGGTCGGCCCCTCACAGCGGTTGGTGCTGCGTCCCGTGCTTCCCTGAGAGCATCACACCGCAGAACAGTATGCTCTACGTTGTCCGTTTCTCCAGAGTCGCACAGTACGCAGATATCGCTGATGGCCTTCTTGATCCTTGACAGGTAGCTCTGGAACTGGCCGTGTCCGGTCAGAACCTGAGTCGTCCAGTAGGAAAGCTCCCCGTGTCGGCGGTCATACCATGCGCTGAGGTCCGGTATCAGACTCTTGGTCCAGCTCCCTGTGGTCACACCGGGTCTTACCTGCGCCCATTCCTCATGCCAGGCCGATATAGTGGCACTCCTGGCCCTGGTGAGATCCAGACCTTCGTCTAGATACATTTTACTTCGTTCAGCCACTAGGAGGTCCCATGGCAGCATTTTGGCTAGGACTACAGAGGGGCTGGTAAGGAGATACTCTCCATTGTCCCGAGGACAATGCCCAGCTAATTTGACTGGAATGAGGAACTCAAGTACTCAGATGCGTTGATGCGGGAAAAGACGCACCTGAAGGAGGCCCAACGAGCGCGACTGACGCGCGCGGTCCCACCCCCCTTCGGTTCAGTACAAGGAGGCCCAGGGCGCGGTTGAGTACGAGAATTTCCCCTCCTGGCTCCTCGATGTACTGCCAGGCAAGAGCTGGGGGAGGTAGTCTTTAGTGGGTATTACACGCGGATAGGATGGAGTCCAATACTCTCCGCCGATGTTGAGTCCCACACTATGTGCGTAAATGCGTTTTCCACCCCCAAGTAGAAAACTCAAAATGTGCATATATTCCTTTCAAACAAGACTTCTAAATATTCTAACCACCAAAGACAGCATTATACGGCATTACCCAGAGACTACACTGAACTCTGGTATTTAATGACCATAAGAGTGCCCTTGATGGCCTAACAAGTATACAATTCAGAGAATTTTATTAAATTACTTTTTGTGTTAGCACTTTGAAGTGAACAATTGTCTCCGCGTTAACGTATGGTTACCGGTTATTTAACCCGGGATTAGCCCAGTTTAACAATGTGCCCCGAACAGATGCTGCGTTTCCTCGTTGGATGTCAAGCGACAGCCTCTGACGCAAAAATTCCGATGCTCTTGAGTCTCCCGTGGATAGGTTATGGCTTCTACCCACGCGCTGAATCAACTTCAATGTAAGCGGGCCTGGTCCTCCCATTGTTTCAAAAGCCAACGGACAAACTGGTGCGGATAACTAACGCCTGAGTATATTCTACATTTGTTAGCCTCTGCTAACCTAGATGCATGACCTGCCTGGTCCGCACCTGCACCGACCATCGAAGGGGCTAATGAGTCGCAAGTATACAATTAAAGATGTTGTTAGTAAAAAGACTCGTTCAAGTCTATATGCTACAGTCTAGATAGTAAGCAAAAGTAAGAATTTGGTAAGTTAATCTCCAAGGTGCTAAACTACCAGCCGTAGTGAAAGGAGAGACTTACTTCCCGGTACAGCCTCGACGAAGGTATGCATCATAAACAGACTAGAGCCACACCATACGCCAATATCGATGTAGTAGTCTATCCAAAAGTCTAGTTGTACTTCAATTTGGTTTGTTGTTGTGCGGTCCGTAATAACCACAGTCCGAGCTTCCGTCTTTCCGTGCCGTACCTTGTACTCGTGTCGAGCATATACGCTATATATGGGTTCGGAACATTTGTTTTGTGCAACTGTAAATGTTGCTTTAACCCAATCGCTGTCTGGTTGTAGAGAAGTAGAAATACGTCGATCTGCCCGCGGTTCCCGATGAATGTCTGCAAGTGGTTTTTCGTAGCGGAGTTAACGCTGTATCGTTATTGCAGAAAATAATTGATAAACGCAAAACAAGAGTCAACAAGTGCTTTATTGTCATATTTATTGAGCACTACACAGTACGTAACGTTATCAGCAGCAGAAAATAATACTCCAGTATACGTTAACCAAAAGCAATTAATATACAAACATCATCGTTATTACCAAATAATATCTGACTCTGCTATCACTGACGGCTTTTTCCCGTTGTTTTGCCGCAGCGGCAGGCCATACAGTTTAACCTTGCTTTCAGCAAAAGCTCGTACATCTATTATAGATCTCTAGTCTTAACCTAGCGCCTTGCGTACCCTAATCATTCGTTTCAAATGGTGTGTACGATAAAAATAGATACTCTAATCTACAAACATTTTGAATCTATATACGTTAGGGTTTATGTGCAGACCGTAAAATCCGTTACCTGGGTACACTAGAAACTATGTGTACAGGTTATGGCCTACACTAACTAAGCTGTCCCCAGAACTCAACAAAGTGAAGATTTACGTTTATGATAGACCATCACTACATCAGCCAGTAGGCTCCGAATTGATATCAAGAGCTCAGTTTCCGAGAAGGCGAAGAAACGGTGTGTAAACGAGCAAATTCAGTGTTTTGCGGTACGAACTGCAAAAAGATGCCAACGCTACTGTAGCTTGTTAAAATTCTTTTACAATCTTCGACAACCAAAATCCTCTGGTCTCTGTAGGTGGGTTTCTTACAAACTGAGTATTGCCAACATATTGGATCGTTCTTGATGAAAAGTGGTCGTCCTAATAAATGGGGAATGTAAGCAGGCAAATACTCTTCTGGTCCGAGGGCACAGGCGGTTCCCAGAATCAACCCAAGCGAAAGCGCCCGTCCTCAATAAGGTAATGTTGTGTTATTGGTGGAATATCAGAGCCATGGTTCATTTTAAACTTCTAAGAGAGAAACCAGACGGTCAACCAGACGGATCTTAACAGCCAACACTATAACAAGTTTTAAAAATACTCCCCAAGTGCGACCTCAACTCGTTAGCAGAAAAAGGGTCACCTTTAACCAAGACAACGCGCATGCGACCCCGATGCAACAAGAACCTTAAAAATAAACAAATATTGAGCCACCACGATACTCGCAGATATTTTCGTCTTCCGAGTATCACTTATTCCAGTGTTTCCGAGACTTTTTCATTGGAAAAAGATCATGACAAACTACGAATGGGAAAGCTGGTATGTCGTTCGCAAAATGTGATTTAAAGAAAGCAAGACAATCTTGATGATTAAGGAACCCGCAAGCCAATCTTGATGATTAAGGAAGGAAGACAATCTTGAATATTAAGGAAACCCGCAAGTTCTTGCGAATTCGTGTGTTTGCTTTACGCAAAAAACGGCAAGCAATTTTGCATCGACATAGTATAACTCCATCTCAAACCTGACTTGTTGCTCCTTAATCTGACTGTCTAATACTGCACATACAACCCTTTATGTGACAATACACATGCCTTCATGTAATGTAGGATATGTTATTGCAAAATAAATCTACGCGTGAACCAAAGAGTCCTTCTGGCGGCAACCTGATATGCTACAAGTTATTTATGTTCGCAAGAGAAAAGTCTTAACCGTCAATAGCCTAATAATAATAATGCCGGTGGCATCCGATTTTGGGCAATTACCTTTAAGAGGTTCCGTCACCGGTGGACCTACATGGCAGTGAGAAACGAACAATGCAAGCACTGTTAGAAACACAAATTAGCAGTGGAACATACGAAGAGTGACACCAATGAAAAATAGAATGACGACAACAAACACAGCCTTTCCCTCAAGAAAATATGGTCTAAAAGTTCGGCCTCTTTCATTTTCTGTCTCTAGGACAACTCTGGCAGGCGATCGATTAAAATAACGACTTTTGGATCACAGTTAGTTGGATAATTGGGGCAGTACACTAATGATCTTTATAGACACACCTCTAGGCCCATATCGAAATCGCCTGCTAAGTCTAGCTCAATCGCGAATCGTTCTCACTTAGTACGCTCAGCGTCTAAAGAAAACAGCACGAAGTGTGAAAGCAAATTTTGCAGCTTACCGACATTACTCACCGCCTGTGTGGATGCGTCCCGTAATATTCGCGTGCGTCCCCGCACTGAATAACATATTTAAGAGCAACATCCAATCCTACATCAAAGTCTTTGATCGTAATATTGCGCTCCAAAATCATCAATTTTCTAAATCCCACATGGCTGATTTGGCCATTTTGTATGATCCGTAAACGATAGTCTCCGTAGCACGGTAGTCGGGGGCGATCAATAATGATATCCCGGATGCGCGGCCTCAGGTTGATGAGCCTAAGTGATAGCTCACTTGTACCAGTTTTTCCTACAAGTGTTAAGAGGCGGAACCAAAAGCACAAGCACAATAAGAGTGACAAGCGAACGGAAACTGCAAAACTCACAAAAGCCGTAGATGTGTTTTTGTGGTCATGGGTGATGCTATACCACAGAAAGCACTACAGCTTATGTAATGGGTGTGGAGAATCTATTTTTATATAAATGTTATATTGCTCCGTAGACTGTTGTTGCTGCACTGGCGTTCTAGTTCCATGCATCCGGCTCTTAACTCTGACAGCCGAGGGAAGTCTGTGCGGCATATTATTAGTGGCAATGCTTGTATATCTTTCGACATGTAGATTGGTAGCGTGTGTACACAGTCAAAAGCAGTTATCATATCCGTTAAGGCGCATCTCGGTAGTCTATTGATCTCTTAGATAAGTTTATTTCTTTAATTTAATTTTTATTATGCAGGCTGAAAATAACCTTTATACACCGAGCAAGATGGCTAAGTGGTAAAGCCTTTGCCTTGCGATCGGGAGACATGGGTTCGAGACCCAGACCGGCCACTCCTAAATTTGTTTTCATGGTTTCCAACTTAGATAAGGTAAATCTGGCTAATAATAATAATAAAAATAAAATAGTTCTGACTTTAACGTACTTTAAATGGCCTAGCTTTGCCAAGTCAAGGGCGCGTGAAATGGCGGGAAACTTTTTTAAATTGCTTTATGTCAAGTGCAAGTTTCCCTTAGCTCAGTTAAGGACTCTTTTAAAATATGTATGTGGCACATTTGGCTCTTAACCATCCCCTCTAATCATTATTTTTTTGTTTATTTTTTAGAGGACTTATTGCTCACGTTTTTGAGTACAGCCGATCAATCGCAGAAGCCAAACAATGTATGCCCAGATGCGTTGCAAGAACGGATCAAATCAATAATATGGCACCTGGCGCGTGGATAGGCACCATATTATTGATATGGTTACATATTCACAGCAGGGCGATTGTGCAGGTCCCTCCTGCGACCAGTCGGTTGTCAATCTTTATTTTGTGAATAGAGGAGCTTCTATTATATTATAATTATATAATCATGCCATCAGTGTAGTGAATCAGTGTTCGAACATTTGCCCCAAATTTTGCTTCGTCTTACCTAAAAAACATCTTCGGGCCGACCCTTAGCCATCACTCAACGTGCACCGGACTGCTTTCGCATTGCTTCGTAAGACGGACCCCATAAATACAAATGTGCAACGGTGGGACTCGAACCCGTGCACCTACTTGTCTTCTCCGGTCGCGAAGCGCACGCGAATGCACCCACCCGCCACCGGGCTCGACGCCTCGTCGTACCTAAGCGTTGATATTGTTGCGAGGCTTGGCGGCCGCATCTTTATCAACATATTGAAAAACCCTGCTGGTGCAACACATGTTTTTTGCAGATTCTACTGGGGATGCTAGGTAGAGCGTAGCATTATCATATCTAAGAAGCGATTTCAAGATGTTCAACCGCACACCGAAAAGCTCCCACTGTTTAATAAACTTTAAGGTCGATCTGTATATATTCCTCGTAGTGGCTGGTCTGTGACAACGGTAGACATTTTTTTAAGGGACTAACTGGAAAATGCGGTTTGCACACACCGACTCTACAGCATGAAAGCTCAGCTGCAAATGTGTGCCGGTAGTGTGGGGCTCCAACCCACTAAAAACAGTCATGTCCCTATCACCACACTCAACTCGGAACTGCGCAAGCAATACTTCAAACAATTGAGGGGGGTGAATAGTAGCGTCCTTATCTTAGCTGCCCTGGAGTGCCTCACGAGACCTTTGTCAAGTAAAAACGATTCTTCTCTTCTTTGGCGTACATAATACGTAGCATGATACGTGCATAATAGCCAGGCCATAGCTTTCTTATACTGAGCTTCATGTCATGGTCTAGCAGGGAGTTGTAGCAGCAGGGCGATGTTTAATCAGATCCAACAGACCGGTTAGGCAGGAATTCAAACGAAGCCAAAAGCGAAGTGGCACTGCCCCGAATTGTTTGTAGCTGTATTAGCCAACAACCCCAAATCCTATCTCATTGGCCGCTTATACCACTTTGTCTTCCGCGCTCGATGCCATTGTCAGATGATGCGACGAAAATTAAACGACCATTTCTCAAGGCGTCATTTTCCAGATCTTCGACCAGCGTTCCTTCCCCGCTCATCTGAGGCACAGGTACGGGAACTGTTGCGCTACCTTTGGTACTACGTCTTGATCCTATCGAGCTTTTTGACGTTATCAGAATTGCCTCATTCAGCAATGTCATCATTGAAACTACGATGTTGACTAGCTTTATAACCATAAAATGTAAAACAAAAAATAAAACACAGAGGCTGCCCCATATAAATAGTCATGGTGTAGACTCCTTTTGGCAATATACCTCAGGCCCACATGTTTTATAAAGGGCAGCGTAGGCGTCAGTGTGACTCCGGTGTTGTAATATTGGATCATTCGTTTGTATAGTATGAGCCACGCATGTGTTTTGAGGAATATGCCCCAGCTTTTGACAGATCGCCGTTAGAGTTGGCATATGTGTGTTGTTGTTATAGTAACGCGGCGAGGTGCGCAGTCAGGCCTTCATTGTTCGTTTTGATGTCAAGCGCTTTGAAAGCAAAATCTAAGATTTCTGGACGAAAACGAGGCGTTCATCCCTTTTCTGATATTCTGCCGGTTTCCTTTAATTGCAAGTTACAGTTAAAATGCTTAGAAACGCCGGGACACATTGACAGGCTATTTCCAGTTAAAACAGTGTATTTTCTACATTGAAATTTAGTGAATTATATACAGATCAAATAATATTTTATTTTACTTTTAATTTACCAATTTCTACCAACCGATAAATGATCCAAACGGTTAATGGCACCAGCCACAAATCTGTGTATATATATATACGCGCTGGCAGAGAGAGTTGTATGGCTACACACTGAGATCCAGCTATTGATCCAGCTGTTGGGTCTTAATTCCACTACGCACAAAATAATACAAACGAATCGAATCATCATATAAAGCAGGCATCTTATATGTATACATACATACATAATCGATGCGAAAAACACATGTAAAGAAGAAACTGCACTAACCTGTTGCAAAGAATCCAAATAATGAAATGACCACAATCACTACTGGCGTCATATTGGCTGAATCCAACCCCCAGAGCAGCAGTCTCAACCTGCTCCGCCGTTATTTTGTCTGCGTATCCAGACTATGTACGCCTATCAATTAGCAATTTCACGCGAACAAGTTCGATTTTGTCTGCACTTCGGTTTTGTCTACGTTTGCATATTTAATACTTTTAAAGAGATTACAGCCTGCCCGAATTTAATATTTGCCAAATGTGCGGCAAAAACGGGTTTCGAAAGTGAGTGCAATCTAGGAGACCAAACCTAGCGTGAATCAATCGATAAATTTTAATTTTTCTCGTAGGTCTCTCGACCATAAGATAAATTCATCCTGAGCCCTATTGTTGTTCGCCATTTTTTTGACAACAATGAAGCGAGCAAGTCTATACTCGATCACGGTGTCCAGCTACGTGACTGTGAAGTAGAATAGCTTCTTATTTAAGTTTATAAAATTCACGTGAGTTATGTAAAATCTAGGCGAGTCTTACCACATCATCTGCTTTATCTGCGTTCGCCATTTTTGGCACTGAAATTGCAAGCATATAATGGCCCTGGCTAATTTCTTTACGTCTCTAGGTGGCTTTCAGTCGGGTTGGTTAAACGAAAGTGCATCATATCTGTGTTAAAGTTCTGTTAGCGTTTAAAAGTTGCCCTATGTCTATGAGCGCTTTTGCAATTCTGTTCAAATAGCAGCTGGATTACAGTAACCTCCGGACCAGTAACGGAGGCTTGCTTGAGTAACAAACAAAACCTTGCAATTGCGATAGAGGCCCAGTCGCTGTCGGAGCTGAGTGCCCCCAATACGGACGCAGAGGGGTTTACCCTGGTCACCCAAAGAAGTTGCAACCGGGTACAAGCATCACCCCCTTTAGACCGTTTAACAACCAAAAACATCCAACACGCAAGTTACTCCCAAGCCACACATGATGCCAGTTTTAAAGTACTCTAACTAAACTGCAACCGCAGCAAAGGTGCTCACAACATGATCCAAGAGATCAGCAACAGGTCAGGAGCCGACTTGCTCCAGCTCAGCGACGTGCATAATGCTGAAACGTCGCAACCAGCTTCGTATTCCCAGACAAGGCAGCGGCCACGGTTATACCTGCCTTGATGTAGCGAACGTTGAAACTCCTGCTACTGCAGCCCCAATGTTCCACTTGACGACCTAAACAGGTTTTTAAACGACATTTCCTCCCCTTTTAAACAAAATTTCGCTTCTAGTTATAACTGGTGACTTGAACGCCGCGATCAGCTCATATGGCTCTGCCGCAACCACTAAAAGGAAAATAGCAGTCCTCGACTGGTTGGCGGCCGAGGACCTTGTCGCTTTTAATACGGGTGCGCCCACCTTCCATGGGCCAGACCCACCTCATGCATTGATTTTACCGTTAGGTGCCGGGCCAAGGCCCACATGATTTTAAACTGGAAGGTGCTACAGGATGAACCACCTCTTGTGACTATCTTATCATCGAATACCACGTGACTACCATAATGACTGCAAATCCACCAAGGCCGCATTCGTCCACCAGATGCCAGGACGCCGAACGGCTCCGACGGCCCCTCAGGGCCCTTAAAGGACCAGAAGGCTCACCGACTACCGTGACGGGCCTTCTGAGGCTCCTTTTAACGGCCTGCAACGCCTCTCTAGGCAACTGAGATAGAAGTGCTTAAGGAGGCGCCAGCTTTTCGCCCACGCCCGGCGATCTGCGCCCGAAAGAGAGGCTGCCCACGAAGCTAAGTACAAGAGGCCGCGGGTCCTCCTGCGCAATGAAATCTCCCGTAGCAAGGGACGCTCCTAGAGGGCCTTCCTTAAATAGCTTGAAGGACGATCCCTGGGGCCATCTATACAAGAGCCCAGTCTCCGCTGTCACGGCCCTAATGAAAACATCTCAGACGCAGTGGCGACAGCGGCAACCGGGATGCTTTAGTCGGGTTTGTTTCCTGGCGTTTGGAGGGCCGCAAACCTAGTCCTTATACTTAAGGGCCCTAGCTCATACCGCTCCATCTGTCCACTCGGCTCCCTGGCCAAAGCATTTGCGTCCATTCGTCCATCTTCTCAATGTCTCCGGGACTCTGCGGAGGGTAACGGCCTGCTGTCGAACGCCCAACACGACGATTGACGATCAAAACGCTTTTAACAGCCTACCGTGGAAAGTCAGCGTGGAGTCTCTCCACAGAAAGAACGTTCCCTTTTACCTACTCCAGATCATATCAAACTGCCTGCAGGACAGAACGATATTGTCTCATGGAACCAGTTTTAACATGACTGCAGATTTGGTGCCAAAAAGTTTCACATTTGGCCCATGCTATGGAACATAATATACGACGACGTGCTGCGGCTAAGGGCCTTCTCCTCGGGATCAATCTCCTAGCCGATGCCGACAACCTCGTCTACACCGTCCAGGCCCGGACCCTGAATCTGTTACAGAGCCGTGCTTAATACGCACTTGCCGATGTCGCCCGCTGGATGTAGGTAGCGGGTCTTGCTCTCGACCCCATTAAAATCAGGGCCATACTCCTGGTAAGGCGGAAAAACAGCCCCGTCCTACACCTCTTTATATATGTCCAGGAGATCACAGTCCTTAACAAGGTAGGTACCTCGGAATCACCCTAGACAGTGATCTCCGCGGTGCCGCACAAGGGCGGCGGGCGACAGAGAAGGCAATCAAGACAGCCAACACCTTTGCGCGGCTCATGCCCAACACTTACGGGCTTCGACCATCCAGTCGTCGAAAATTCATGTCCGCGGTCGAGTCAATTGCCCTGTACGGAGCTCCGCCCTGGCTTACCGACGCCCTAGACTTTGTCGTTAACAAGAATCGCTTGCGTCGGACTCAGAGGGTCGGAACCCTCAGGGTAATTGCGGCGTAACAGCCGGTTAGCGCAGGAAGAACGCCTCAAGCGCCAGTCTCCGCACCCTAATTCCGAGCATCAGAGAATGGCTGACCCGGCCGGGGGGTGAACTCACCTCATTCTCGACCTAATCCTGACAGATCACGGCGACTTCCAGTTTTACCTGTTCAGGATCGCGAACTTTCTTAGCCCCAATTGCATCTACTGCGGCGATCGGCCAGAAATTTCAATTACATGGGGTATTTTAAGATTTCCTCGCCAGATGCAAATAATAGACGATAGCAAAGTTTTTACTAGCTTCGTGTAAGATATTCTGGTTGACGCCATTAGGACAGCTCAGCGGCGTTTCTTCCCCTACAGCCGACCGATATGTAAAAGTGGTTCATGCTTATGCCACAGAATGCATCCTCCATTACTTTAGTTAACTTTATTGTTTTTAATTATTATCTCTGACTGGCCTATAGTCCTACTCGATGACCAACTAGCTTGCATTTGTTTTGTTTCTGACGACACGCTTTAAGTCAGCCTCCCCCAGCCACATGTTCGGGCTTCCAGGCTTAAATCTCCTTTTATTTGACTCTTTTATATAAAGTGTCTAATATGATGTCGTATCTAAATCTCGCACAGGACTGCTCTTCACACTCCGGCCGCTATATGCAATATAAACTAGCTTGTAATGGTCAGGGCATTAGTTTATAAAGACCATAAAAGAAAACGCGCTCCTTAAAACCAGAATCAGCCAAAATGTAGACATCTTATCAATTATTCTCCTTAAGATAGCCGGAGACTGCTTTTGTAACTGTCGAAAAGCACGCAGAGGTTTGTTCCGATCTACATTATCTTCAGTGACTGGCAAATAGCATTTCTGCGGAGTTTCGGAAATCTTCCCTCTCTCCTGTCAGAAATCCCGCCGAAGCTTGCTCATGACCACCTTGTATGGTGGTCATGAGCAGGGCCAGTGCCCAAGCCTCCGGTGCGACGAGCTCGAACTCTGTGGCACCCTTCCCCGGCGGCGAGCTAGCCAAGAGTGGGCTCTCATGCACTCCTTCCGCGCCTTTTCTACCTCTTCGGACCACCAGTTCCTTGGGGTTCTTCGTTTTGACCCGCTGGAGTGTGGTTCCGCCGCCTCACAGGCCGCTGTGAGCATCTCTTCCACTTGAGCCGCGTCAGGGCCATCAGGTCTCCACCGGGAGACGTGCTGATCCATTGTAATGACCAGTTTAGTTTTTTCCAGGCGGCGCATTTGCCATGTCCGACGGGGGTTTGGGCCACCTCTGTTTGTTCGGGAGGCAAGCAAAAAATAAATGTAGCGATGGTCGCTTAGCGATTCTTCGTCCTCGAGTACCGTCCACTCGGAAACGAGAAGGAGGGCACTGTCATTGGCAAGAGTGAGATCTATATAAGAGGCTTGGGTTTCTCGGGCAAACGTCGGGGTGCTTCCCCTGTTTGCGACCGTCAAACCCATCTGTGAGGCCCAATCCTCCAGGAGGCGGCCCACTTCTGTTGTTGTCTTACTGTTCCATGTAATGCTTGCAGCGTTAAAGTCCACCGTAACGATCACTATTCGTCCCGGGTGACTCTGCTGGGAGTGCTCTAGGGAATCTAGATATGAGGAGAACTCCGATATGCTCTTGTTTGGCGAGTAATAGCACGAGTATAGCATCGCCACACCGTGTACGTCTATCCAGGCAAAGCCTTGCCCATGACCCTGTCTTGCTACTGGTTGGCCTGTTACCTGGCCTGTCCACCATGTGGCAGCGTCCGCTTCTTCATCAGCATTCCAGGTTGCCCCTCTGGTACGCGAGACGTTCGGTTCCGTAAATAGACATAGGCCTATATTCCGGAGCCGAACCATGTCTTCCAGTACATCCTGAGCCGCCCGACACCTGTTGAGCTTTATCTGGACGATTTTGATCATTATTGGGCTTTCTGGTTTTCGACTGCCACCGTCCAGTCAAGGCCGTCGTCCTCTGCGGGTATAACGGTGGGTTTCCGGTTTCTCTCCGCTTTCTTTCTTCCGCTCTTGCTCGTGCTAGTTGCGTGTGTTGTTCCTGGCCTTTTTCGGTTCCGGGCCCCGTGGTGGGTTCGCGCGGTGGAGGGGGGTATTAGGCTGTTCGCTCTGCGTCGCTCGTGTTTTTAAAGGGTATGCTGGCTGGGGAGACCTTCGGGCCTGTCTTACTGCGTCCACTTGCTCTCTGTATGTGGGGCACGACATACTGTCGGCCCGGTGACCATCCTTGTCGCACACGAAACATCTTGGCTGTGGCGCCTTGCAGTTGCCGACCAGATCGGTGGCAGATGCGTGCGGCAGGCTCCGCCGTCGTGCACGTCTCCACCTTGTGACCCGGGCGTTGGCACCGGAAGCAGGTCGGCAGCCGGACCCATGCGTCTGGCCTGCGGGCCCGCCCACCGAAGTTTAACGCTCGGAGGAAGTCTGCTGCAGAAAAACAGCAAAAAGGCGGAACTCGTGGTAGACAGAAGGAGCCCGGACCTGCCAATGAAAAGCAAAGAACGAACGACTGGTTGTCAAACTTCCATAAGGATCAAAGCAAAAGAGGGCAGGTCCGTGGATGACATGATTAGAGACATTGCCCCTCATATCAAGCAAAATGACGCCGGAGTAAAGATCAGAGCGGTTAAGAAAAATAAAGATGGTAACTTAATCCTCAGAATCACGGAAAAAGAAACTGGAGGCGGCATGTCCTTCGCAAATGCCCTGAGACAGGGAAAATGAATAGAGGTCGACATTAGGGAAGCGACGGGTCCCACTCAAACCGTTGTGCTAAGGGACGCTTTCATCACTCCAGACGAGATATCAAAGGTCTTGCGCAATTCGTTGGACCTGCATGAAACTACGAATATACAAGCGGAAACACCAAAAAGCAACAAGAAAGGAATACGGCAATGCTTAGTAACCTTACCCAGTCGGGACGCTAAAAAGCTTTTGGCCAAAAAAGGCATTACCATATCAAGGCACCTATGCAGCGTTGAAGAATGGTTCTAAATCCCAACATGCTATAGATGTAACCATATCGGCCATATAGCAAGAGACTGCCAACATGAAAAGAAAACTGCTAAGAGGTGTTATAGATGCGGGAAAGAGGAACACATAGCTAGGGAATGTAAGGAAACTAATGGCTCGTGCTACGCGTGCAACGAGAAATAGCATAGACCGAGGACAATGGCTTGCCCGCAGTACGCGAAACTACTTAAAGGAAGCAAGCCGCAAGAGCGGCAGCAGAAGAGAGGGAAGCCAAGGCTAGGGAATTACGGGCCGAGCAAAAAGAAAGGGAAAAGAAGAAAGCGGCTAGGGAACAGAGAAAGGAAGCTCAGCGAGACAAGCGTACATCAGATGGCTGGTTACAAAAAGGCTTCAGAGTGGGGGGGCCGTTTCCAACAACCGGAACGAAAGAACACAACAGCAATAAACATAATTAAAATAATGCAAGTTAACTGCAACAGAAGTAATTACGCACATGACATGATTGAAGAGATAGCCACAAGGAAAAGAGCCAAGCTAGTGGCGGTGAGCAAACCAAATCAAGCGACGGACACCAACAAAAAGAAATGGTTTTCAGATCGAACCAAGAGTGCAGCAATTATAAATACCAGTTCCGTGCTAATCACAAAACACGGAAGCGAGCACGGGTTTGTATGGGTGGAATTGCTAGAAGGATGGAGGCTGTACTCTTGTAACAACAGTGCCGGATATCAGTCAACGGTCGACCCTAACATTATGCAATGACACAATAGCCAATATAAGAAGAGATTGGACAGTGCTCACTGAGGATGAAAACCTCAGCGATCACTACTATACTGAGTTCACGCTAGAACTGCAGCAAAAAAAACGTTGCCTATAAGAAGTAAGATGTACTACAGGATCAAGGACAAAGAAGTCTTTAAAAGCGAACTCAAGAAGGCAATCCTTACAACTTCCCCCCACACCCCAGAAGAACTGCACGACGCCCTCAAAAGGGACTGCAGTAGGGCTACTAAGCCCCCTCACCCAAGAAGGGCTACATACCAGCTAAAACACTGGTGGAACAACGTCATAGCGCAGAAACAAGCGGATTGTAACAGAGCCAAAAGAGAGCTTTAAAACGCCACTGGACCCGGGAGGCTGAGACCCTCGCCTTGGACAATTATAGAAGACTTAGGACGCTTTAAAAAATAAATAGCGGAAAGCAAATTTTAAATAACATAAATGATAAATCATGGGGAAACTCTATAAAATAGTCAGAGGGATAGGCGTGCAGGCCCCAAAAGTCGTACTGCCAGACACAGAGGTCGTACACATTTTAAACAATCTATTTTCACAGCATAGACATTCTAATAGGGAACATATGCAACAAGAGGGACATCTTCAGAACAAGAGGAGTTGCCGCCTATCACACGCGCAGAGGTATTGACGGCCGCGGAGAGGCTCAAACCAGGGAAATCTCCAAGACCCGACGGCATTCCGCCTATAGCAGTAAAGATGCTCTTCAAAGGAACAACCGGATATAGTAGCGGCAGTTTTTACCAAAGCGATGGCAAGTGGGGGAAATTCCTAAAGACTGGAAAAGGACGGAGGTGGTTTTGATTCCCAAAAGTAACGGAGGGTACAGACCCGTATGTCTCCTAAACACCCTAGCAAAACGGTATGAGGCAATTATAGAAGACAGACTCAGAACGTTTGCGGAACAGTACGGTCTTCTGTCGTCCAACCAATATGGATTTTGCAAGAAAATTCAGTTTTTACAGCAATACAACGAATTAGAGCCAAAGCTGACTTGCTTCGCGGCGAATATATATATATATATATATATATATATAAACG